>PISX010004828.1:0-35816 GCA_004024625.1 Mellivora capensis | reverse complement strand
AGTCTGCGGCACGATGCGGACGCACAGGCGCCGGGAGCGGCATATCCTGGAGACCGCGATGGGGGTCAGGGGACCAAGGGACCAGGGAACCCGGGGCCGCGCCGCAGCTGGGACCGGACGCCAGCACCGGGCACCAGGTCTCCCGGAGGCCGGTGACCGCAGGCGGCTCCGACCCCGACCTGACCGCCTGATCTCGAACAGCCCGGGACCAACCTCCTGACCCCTAGCAGCCCCGGCTGGAACGACCCCCGACCCCCTGACGCGGAGCAGCCCCGACCCCGGCAGGACTGACCCCCTGACGCGGAGCAGCCCCGACCCCGGCCCGACCGATGCCCGACCCCGAGAGCGCGGGGCCCACCTTCCGCGTGCAGTGCTCACACTTCATCTGGAGCGGGGCAGGCCGGGGGCCAGGGTTCGGCCTCGGAGGAGCACCGGGAGACGGTCACAGACGCCCGGCGCCCGCCGCCCTTTGTTGAAGTCACCCCCGGCGCGGTCCCACCCCCGGAGGCTCCGATCGACCAATGAGAACGCCAAGAAGGGGCGGGCCACAACTCTAAGTCAATAGGAGCGCAGAGGGGGCGGTGCGGCTCCGCCCACACACCTACGCCTAGGCCAATGACAACCCCGTGAAAGGGCGGGCCGGGACGTGGAGCCAATCGGAGCGCGGGGGCGGGGAGCGGCGGTCGCTCGGGAGGCCCCGCGGGTCATCTCGCCCTTTACCGCGGCTCGCGGGTCGGGGGCGGCCCGGAGCGGACAAGCAGACCTTCTCCAGGAGGTTGACAGGCAGACCCTCTGTAGGAATTATCCTGGGGCGCCTGGTCGGTCAACTGGACCTGGAGACGGGCTTCGCCAGGCCACCGCCATTGCCGCCCAGAGGCGCGTCACGTAGGCCGGCCGGGCGGCAGTGCGCACGCGCGGGTGCGCACCGCGTGGCGCCTGGGGAGCGCTGGAAGGTGGGTGTGAAGCCGAGGCCGCGGCGGTCCCAGCACGTGTGTGGACGGTGCGGCGCCGGCCCTGCGCGCAATGGGCGGTGGTTGTTTCTGGGGCAGACGGCCCCGCCTGCGGGGCTCGGGTGAAGCTGTTTAACTCCTGGTCCTGAAAGCTGGCGCGCTACGGCCTCCGTGTTGCCCGCTCTTTGCGGGATGGTCGGAGCGAAGCCTGGGGGGCCGCCCGGGGGGCCACGGGGGAGTGCGGTGGGCTTCCGGCCGTCGGGGCCGCGGGGAGCTGCCGTCCCGACCGCGCCGGCCGCCCCGCGGGGAGGAGCTCACGGGGGCGCTGGACGGTGGCGTCGCCAGCCCCGGGCTGTGACTGCGGCTGGGGGCCGGCGTCCTCCCGCTGCGACGGCGCCTGCGGGTCCGCAGCTGAGCGCAGGCTGGGGGGCAGCGTCCCCCGCGCGCCCCAGCCCCACCCGAAGGCCGTCCCCTGATTCCGTTTTGACTTGGGGTGGTTCCTACAGCTTCTGACAGACCGACCGGTGAGCCGCGGGGTCTGAAGCGGCCGCCAGCCCACCCCTGCGCTGCTCAAGCCCCTCCATTTTCAGCGGGAACAGAGGGTAATTTTAGGCTGTCATTTGTGTGTATTTCTCGTTACTGTTTTAAAAACATTTTCACGATACCATCACCACAGGTGAAAACAAGTCGCAACTACGTAATTTCATCAAGTACGTATTGAGTGTCCAGGTTTCCCCAAATCTATCCTTTAAAAAAAAAAAGACCTTATTTATTTATTTGTCAGAGAGAGTGAGCACACAAGCAGGGGGAGCATCAGGCCGGAGAGGGAGAAAGCAGGCTCCCCGGAGCAGGGAGCCCAACGCAGGGCTCCATCCCTGGAGCCTGGCGTCATGACCTGAGTGGAGGGCAGACGCTTAACCAAAGGAGCCACCCAGGTGTCCAGCCCCCCACCCATCTTTTTTTTCTTTTTCCTTTTTTAGTCTAAATCAGGACCTAAGTAAGTCCAATATGTTTATTGGTTTGTGTTTCCTATGTCTCTTAAAAAATTCTTTTTTGTTTTAAAATAACTTGAGACTCAGAAGTTGCAAGGACACCACAGAGTGTCTGAAGGCTGTGTTTAAATGTGCAGATTCCATCCACATCCCTCTCTCTTTCTCCTTGCATATCATTACAAAGAAGTCAGGTGGTCTGGCTGTAGGGTTTCCAAGAATTGCTGCCTGCATCCTTGTGGAGTCCTTTAGTATATACCCTTGTCCCCTGAAGTCCCAGTAAAACGCAGTCAAGGGTTCTCATGCTTTGATCCCAGGTTAAATTTTTTGGCAAGACTATTTATAGATGTTCTTGTGTAATTCCATCAGGAAATAACACCAACTCCATTCTGTGATATTAATTAGTGCCCATTATAAATTAGTGCCCATTAATAAAACTGCATAGACCAATTCATTCATGATAGCAATTTCTTAGAAGAACATTTCCTTTTTTTAAAAAAGATTTTATTTATTTGATAGAGATCACAAGGAGGCAGAGGCAGGCAGAGAGAGAGAAGGGGAAGCAGACTCCCCGCCGAACAGAGAGCCGGATGCGGGGCTCTATCCCAGGACCCTGAGATCATGACCCGAGCTGAAGGCAGAGGCTTAACCCACTGAACCATCCAGGCACCCCCATTCATGATAGCAATGCCTTAATCCTATCATTTCTTCTTAATTTACTAGCAGGAATATATTTTTAAAAAGATTTTATTTATTTGAGAGAGAGAGAGAGCGTACACGCGAGCATAAGCAGTAGGAGAGGAAGAAGCAGAGTCCCCTCTGGGCAGGGACCCCATCGATCCCGGGACTAGGATCATGATCTGAGCTGAAGGCAGATGGTTAACCAATTGAACCACCCAGGCGCCCAAGGAATACTTTCATAATGAGAAACTCCTCTCATTCACTATTTGATTACTCTGTTGTAAATTTTATAAAGACAAGATGAATCTATAAATTTGTTAAAAAACAAACAAAAACAACCCCAAGTTCCTTTCTCAGCATCCTCCAAAAGTGAACAAAGAATTAAAAAATATATCATTATGAATTATGGATTTTGGGAGCTCCTGGGTGGCTCAGTTGGTTGAGCATTATAGCTCAGGTCTTGATCTCAGGGCTGTGAGTTCAAACCCCATGTTGGGCAGGGAGATTACTTAAAAAAAAAGTTATGGATTTAAACGGTTGGAGATTTTCAATTCACTTGAATTATTATTGAAACTCAAATCCTTTTCTTCTTTTTTGCTAAGAGAATTTCTTCATCTAGGCTCCAAAATTTTTTGAGAAGATGCTCAAATGTTAGCAGTCTCTTTGCTTTTTTATACATTTGCTTGTCCATTTCCTGCTTTAGACTTGAAATCAGTCCTTTCTCCAAAAAGCCTGGTTCTTTTAGTAGGAATTGGTATTTAAAAACCACAGAACAGATACTAGAATTGCTCATTGCTACTGCACTGGTCATTGTTTCTAGGACTTTTCAGTAGACAGCATGAGGAAACATGTACTTTTTAAAGCAAAATGCATTATGAACTCACGCTAGTCCTTTTTTTTAAATTTTTTTTTAAATATTTTATTTATTTATTTGACAGACAGAGATCACAAGCAGGCAGAGAGGCAGGCAGAGAGAGAGGAGGAAGCAGGCTTCCCGCGGAGCAGAGAGCCCGATACAGGGCTCGATCGCAGGACCCTGAGATCATGACCTGAGCCGAAGGCAGAGGCTTCAACCCACTGAGCCTGTGCTAGTCCTTCTTTTTTTTTTTTTTAAAGATTTTATTTATTTATTTGACAGAGAAAGAGAGATCACAAGTAGGCAGAGAGAGAGGGGGGAAGCAGGCTCCCCGCTGAGCCAAGAGCCTGATGCGGGGCTCGATCCCAGGACCCTGAGACCATGACCTGAGCCAAAGGCAGAGGCCTTAAACCACTGAGCCACCCAGGCACCCCTATGCTAGTCCTTCTGATTCAAATCTAGGCATACAGGGTTCTGAATAATTGCCCTTACGGACCTCACATCCATCACTCCTATCTGAAATTCCTGGTTCCCAGTAGTACCGACCTAACACACTCATCTGCATGATCTCACATTACATACATTAAAAAGTCTCAGACTAACAATGCTAACTCACTCTACTATCCAGAATAAAACCACTACATTTTACATATTCCGTTTCAGTATATATTTGCATCCTGTACAACCCCTTCTTAAATGATAGTACCTTACGTGCGTTTCTCCATCTTGCTTTTATGGTTCAACAGTACCTGTTGGCGAGCACGCAGTCACAGTATATAGAGATAGTCCTCGTTCCTTCGCGGGGTCCAATCAGGAGAGAGGAAGCACACAATAATTTGAGTAGAGTTTAATGTAAAGAATCACTAGCAATAACGGGATTGGAGTGAGGGATTGGCCAATAAAAAGAGAATGCAAGGGACGCCTGGGTGGCTCAGTTGGTTGAGCAGCTGCCTTCGGCTCAGGTCATGATCCCAGCGTCCTGGGATCGAGTCCCACATCGGGCTCCTTGCTTGCCGGGGAGCCTGCTTCTCCCTCTGCCTCTGCCTGCCACTCTGTCTGCCTGTGCTCTCTCTCTCTCTCTCTCTCTAACAAATAAATAAATAAAATCTTAAAAAAAAAAAAAAAAGAGAATGCAAGAATAGTAAGAAACAAGAAGTAACCACAGCCCCCCAACCAGGGCTATGACGTGAGGAGCCCACTCTGTGCCCCAGGATGAGATCTAGACTGTTGGAGAAGGCTGCCTTTGGCTCACTGGATGGCAGAGAAGCTGTCAGATGTTGCACTGATGGAACTTACTGGAAATCTAATCTACAGGGTGCTGGGGAAAGGTGTTTGTTGTTGTTTTTTCCCCCCACACAAGGGATCTCACTAGAGGTACTTTTCTACAAAACCACTCAAGGGGGTTATAAGGAGAAGCTGGTGGATACTGGTTACTGCTGGCCGGTGTGCCCTGTAAGAGCTGGGCGCGGCAGAAGCCCTGGGAGCTGCAGGAGCCAGAAGCCAGAGAGCTCTTCCTCCTGCAGTGTCTCTCCAACACCCTCTACTGTCAAAATTTAGCATCACGCCAGAAAGCGCACAAAAAAAGAGGGCTCAGATCCGTTTTCAGGGATCGGGCAATGAAGTTTGAATTTAGAGCTGAGATAGAATGCACTGATAATTGGCACAATATACAATTTTATTCACTCAGTCCCCTATTTATGGATATTGTATTTCCAGTCTTGCTATTACCCATATTTAGCAGGATTCTGACCAAATTAACTGTCACTTGTTCACACACTTAACCTTTGTAAAAGCCCAGTGCAGTCTTCATTTTTAAATGGCTTATAATCCAGTAGAAAAGGTGAAATTATGCAAAGACATGTAAAGCAAGGTAGAATTTCCTGGGTATCCTCTCAGTTCTACCTAAATTCTGAGGCTTGCGGCAAGCAGGGAGGTCTTAAAGAAGGTATTAACAATTCAAATAAACCGTCAAGATAGTGTAGGGGAAGTCCGTTTCAAGAAGATAGAATGCGAGCTGAGGGGTCGGGTTGGGGATCCTTTTGCTGCAGCTAGTGTAGATGGGCTCAAAGTGTGGTTCCTGGACCAGCAGTATGACCAACATCTAAATTTTAAATCCCACCCACCACTGGGAACAGGTGCCAGTGTTTTAATCTTTTAAAAACAAAACAAAATAAAAAACCCCAAAACCTGCCTGGTGATTCTGATGCCTGTTCAGGTTTGGGAACCACAGGCAGAGGGTATCTGAAGCAGACTGATGAAGTATAATTTTTTAAAAAATTGTATTTATTTATTTGACAGACAGAGTTCACAAGTAGGCAGAGAGGCAGGCAGAGAGGGAGGGAGAAGCAGGCTCCCCGCTGAGCAGAGAGCCCGATGCGGGGCTCGATCCCAGGACCCTGGGGTCACAACCTGAGCCGAAGGCAGAGGCTTAACCCACTGAGCCACCCAGGCGCCCCATGAAGTATAATTTTTGGTCGTGCGCTTCTATTGGTCAGTCTTCTAGGGTTATGCATACCGACGTACATTCTTTCTTTACCAGGGAATATGCACGGTTGTACTAATCTTATGTAAGTTCTAAAACACACTGAGAATAAGTAGGAAAAGAGAAAAATGGGAATACAAGCTCTCCTGTGTTCTCCCAGCACTCCACGTACCACTCGGCCATCCCACTGCGGAGGCCACGCAGGGAGGTAGGCTCTCCTGTTTCAGGTACACTCCTTCCCTCACCTGGTCGGAATCAGCCAGGCAAGTTAGGGGCCTGGCCAGGGAGGGACCATGTGATCGAGTCCTTGGGTCCCCATCATTCGGCAGTAAGGGAAGGAGGTGTTTTGGTGGAGAGGGAGCGGGTAGGCCACCTACGCGCCTGCGGCAAGGTTTTCCTGGCGCAAATGGTCTTTCCTCCTGCAATTAACAGCCCAGCCAATGAGAGACACACAGTCCCGCCAAGGAGGGACAGTCACAACCCAGCCAAGGGGAGAAGTCCACGGTCCAGCCGACGAGACGGTCACAGCCCAGCCAGTGGGGAGGGGCCGCCGTCCAGCCAATGAGAAGCCACTATACTTCCAGCTCCCGGCTCCCTCCAATGGACTTTCCGTTTACAACAGCCCCGCCCACGCCCCCTATAAAGAGCTGCGCTCACGGCCGCACGGGCCTGGGCCTCGGCAGGTGTTCCGAAGGTTGACGCTGTGCTGGGGTTGACGGACTCTGCAGACCAAATACGCAGAATTTGTCTTTTCAAGGCACGAGCCACTTTAGCTCCAAGTGTTACCCGGGTTCTGCTCGCGGGGCGCCGGGCCGGTGAGCCGCCTGCCTTGGGCTCGGCTCGGGGCCCCGGGGCCCCCCGCTGCCCCCCGCTCGCGTTCCGTCTCCGTCTCCCGCTCGTCAAATGCTGAAGGCGGAAGCGACTTCATCGAGCGGGAACGACAGGGCGAGCGAGCACGGGCCGCGGGGTGGGGGGAGAAGCAGACGCCGCCCGCTGAGCAGGGAGCCCGATGCGGGGCTCGATCCCGGCACCGCGGGATCGCGACGGAGCCCCCCAGGCGCCCCTTTTATCGACGTTTTAAGCGAGAGTTTTTGCGGCATAATCCACGCTTCCGACTTTGTGGGGTTCAGTCGCCGCAGACGTCCTCGGGGGCGGCCGTCACCAGCGCAGCTTCCCGCCCGGCGTTGCTGCGCTTCCCCACGACACCCAGACGCCCCGGCTCCGCCGCTCAGCCTCCCGCCAGGGGGTGGGTGAGCGGCCGGCCCCGCCCCGGAAGCAGGGCCCCCTCGCGGCCAGAGCGCAGCCCCGCCCTAACCGCCGGAAGCCGGCCCCGCCCGCTCCGCGGAGCCCGGAAGTCAGCCGTCCCGCCCCCAACCCCGGAAGTTGGCGGCAGGCCACCTGCCCCAGGTCCCGGCCCTGCGCCCGCGCCCGCGCCGCCGGGTCGAGTGCTCGGTAGGTGCGGGAGTCGGGCCGCTGTCGCGGGCGGCCGGGGCGGGTGAGGCGTCCCAGAGCCGCGGGAAGCGGACCGGGGGCGCGGGGCCTGGCTGAGGGGGTCGGGCGGGGGCAGCCCGGGGGTGGACCGAGACGCGGGGCTCGTCGGTACCAGCCGAGCCCACCCTTTACTGTCGTGAGTTTGACTTCACTTCACCGCGCCCCAGAACCGGGGGCCCCAGCCAGAGCCCCCGGACCCTCCGCCGCACGTAGCCTGTTGTCCGAGCGGCCGGAGACAGACTCAGACCACGACGAGACTTGGAGTCCCTTTCTCGGGGGCAGCACAGGGCGGCGCGGGCCCTCGATAGGTTCTGCTGGGGTGTCGGGAGCTCGGATGCTGCCGAGGCTTCCGGGTAGGACGGGGCCGCTGATGGCCAAGCGCTTGTGGCCGCTTCGCGGGTCCTGGCTGGGCAGGTGGCCCCCGTGCCGTCGGCGTAACTGAGCAGAGAAGGGCCTTGCAGAGGAAGGGTCCCTGGGGGACCGGAGAGACCGCCGTGGACACAAGCTGACCGGCTCCCAGGCTGGTGAGGAGCTGGGCGCTTGTGTGCAGGCGGCGGCGAGAGGACTCCAGCCGCGGTGTGTTCTGCCCTTCCCCAGCGCGTCCTGTCCGAGGTGGTGCGCGCCCAGACCAGGGATGTACATGCAGGTGGAGTCCCGCACCAGCTCCCGCCTCCATCTGAAGAGGGCTCCAGGCATCAGGTCCTGGTCTTTGCTTGTTGGTAAGGATGTCCGCATTTCCCCCCAGGTTAAAAACCTAATTTAAAAAAAAAAAGAAAGAAAATGAAACTATTCTCTGTTCTGTTACCCCCAAGTATAGCAGTTGTTTTGCTACTTTGTATTTTCCCAGCTTTTACCCTATATGCACTGCTTTTGACCTGCGTGAAGATCATTTTTCCACCACTTAATATCTTAATGTTAATATTGTGCCTGTTCTTCTGAGGTCCTCATGTTCTCCTTTTGTTTGCTTTTATACATCTGGTTGCAAGTGTATGTTAGAGGCTCACGCGATGTTCATTCCCGTTTTCCTCTGCCCCTCTCACCGTCCATCGGAGGGTCCTACACTGCAGGGGCGGTGGCACAGTGTTGACGAGAGCGGCCGTGTGAAGAGTGGTGTGGCTGTGCCCTCCGCGGCATGTCTCTGTCCATCTTTCCCGTGACCCTGCATGTGGCCGCCTGCCTGCTCTGCTTCCCGCGCCACGCTACGGTTCTTCATCCCACACCACGGGGAATGCTGTGTGGCTCTGGTTCCTCAGGTCTGGAGCCTCGGCGGAGGAACATACTCCGGGAATACTGTGAATGGCATTTGCCATGTTTCTGAGCGGGCTTCCTGGCTGTGTCCCCAACTTCTGAGCCTGGTGGTCTTCTGTCCCCCACCCCCAGCCATATCTGGCACCGGGAAGGGAAGGGCCTGCTCCTCTGAGCCTGTGGCTCCTGGCAGGAGGGGACTCTGGACTCATGGGGGCCCAATAGGGAGGCACTTGCTTTTTTTTCTCTTTGCAGGAATCTTGTCGATTGGCCTGGCTGCTGCCTACTACAGTGGAGGTGGGTGCATCACCTCCTCTCCCTCCCCCAGGAACTTCCGTGGCCGTTTGGGAAATAGAAAAAGAGAGAGAACCCACCATTTGTGGTGCTCACCAAGGCCCAGCCTTTGGGGCCAAGGCAGCTCCGCGCAGGTGCAGCCCCAGCTCTGTGTGCCCGCGTTCCCCTTCTTCCCCTTCTCCTTCAACATTTTATTTATTTGACAGAGAGATCACAGACAGCGCAGCAGGGAGTGGGAGAGGGGGAAGCAGGCTCCCGATCATAACCTGAGCTGAAGGCAGAGGCTTAACCCGCTGAGCCCCCTGGTGCCCCACCTTCTTGTATGTGAAGCACTCTCCCGTGTCGCGACACATTCTTCAGAAATGTGCTCTCTCGTGTTTGCCTGAGGCCGCACTGCAGGCTGAACCACACTTCCAGCCACCCCTGCACGTCCCTCCCCTCCACCATCACACACCGTGCTGTGACCCACAGATGGAGGAGATGACTCCTGTCTCCAGTAGACACTGGAGGGAGAGCAGAGGGCACACAGGGCTGGCCGGCATGTCACACGTGGTTCTGCACGACAGGCAGGGCCAGCAGTGTTGGGTGGCTGCTGGGGTCAGCCAGCCCCGGAGGCCACCCTTGCCCGGTGTCAGCTGGGGAGGGGCTCCCCATGGCATGTCAGCCTTTGGCCCTCTGCTGCTGTCCCTCACCAGGCTGGCTGCTGTGTTTGCTCTTCAGATAGTCTGGGCTGGAAGCTCTTCTATGTCACAGGCTGCCTGTTCGTGGCTGTGCAGAACCTGGAGGACTGGGAGGTAAGGCACAGGCAAGGCGCGAGGGTGCAGTGGGAATCACAGCAGGGGGAAGGGCTCTGGGACCTCACATGCCCCATCCTGAAACTTGACCTTACTGGTTTCTGTGCCAAGGAATCTTTTCTCCTAGAAGCTCTTCATGATGGTTTCCACTGAAATTCTTTACTCCCTAGTGTCGCCATAGCACAGGACAGAATGAGGGCTGGTGCTCTCCCATGGGTGGGTCTCTTCACCAGGAACCACAGGACTTGGGGGCTCTCTGATCTCCGGACTTTAACCTCCATTCCTTTGCTTGAGGACCTCACTGCTGTACTTCTCTTTCCCTTGGGTAGAGCATCTGCTTCCAGGCCCCCCCTCTACACCCCTGGCCCCCGGGCCCAACAGATGGGAGTCCCAGAGGGTGTGGCTGTAGGTGTTCGACTCTGGCAGAGCCACGTGTGGCTGTCCAGGCCAGGTGCCAGCTGGGTGCCCTCTCAAGTGTCTGCTCTGGCCGGCCTGGGCCCTGGAAGTTCCGTGTGCGGCTGGTCCACACACACAGGCTGGCAGCTGGGTGACCCCCTCTGGCCGGTTTTCCAGGAAGCCGTCTTCAACAAGAACACCGGGCAGGTTGTCCTCAAGACGTTCAGCTTGTACAGGAAGCTGCTGACTCTTCTCAGAGCCGGCCACGACCAAGGTGAGGCGCGTGGCGCAGGCACACGGGGTGTGGCAGGAGGCTGCTGATTCCAGACTGGGTGGAAGGTGATGAGCAAGACCCAGAGACCAGGCCCGAGGCCTAGAAATGGGGTGGGTCAGAGCTGCCCGCTGGGTGACACAGGGTGCCCCCGGACACTGCCGGGCAGCCTTGAGCTCAGTGGCCGGTCAGTAGGCACCAGGAAGGCATTTTTCAGCCATTGGGGAAGATAAAGCAGAGAGACAGGCAATATAGAGCTTAGCCCGTCCTTGGTGAGCTGCTCACAAGAGCACGGGCAGGCCTGCCAGGGTGACCACGGGTGGGCGGCTGCTTCTCACCCAACGGTGCTCTCCGTGCCAGCCTGTGCGGTGGTCACTGGCCCCTGCCGCCATCCTCTGCAGAGTGGCCCCAGAGTGCTGTGCCCAGCACACAGTCGGGAAGGGCAGGCGAGAAGGGGGGGACCACGGACTATCTCCCGCCATGCCCCGCAGTGGTGGTCCTGCTGAATGACATCCAGGATGTGAACGTGGAGGAGGAGAAAGTCCGGTATTTTGGGAAGGGCTACGTGGTGGTGTTGCGCTTTGCAACAGGCTTCTCCCACCCCCTCACACAGAGTGCTATCATGGGCCACCGAAGGTAAGCTCTGGGCAGGTGACTTGATTGGTCACAGCTGGCTGGCTGTGCCCCTCGCCCCCAACAGGTGGCTCCCACAGCGGACTGTGTGGCTGGGCCCAGGGGGAGGACTTAGAGGAAGTAGCCCCTGCTGCTAGGGGAATATTGGGGAGTCCCCACAGGGGACAGAGGGGTCTGGGAGTCATGGGAGATAGGGCCCAGAACAGAAGGCACCATGTCCTGGAGGTACCCCTGGGGGTGCTGGAGATGGGGGTCCAGCAGGAGAATGGTGTGGTCTTTGTGGCTGCCTCAGGGCTGGCCGTGGTAACCTGCCCTTTCTCCCGGTGTTGGCCTGGCCCAGTGACGTGGAAGCCATCGCCAAGCTTATTGCCACCTTCCTGGAACTTCACCGCCTGGAGAGTCCCGTGGAGCTGTCTCAGAGCAGTGACAGTGAGGCTGATGGCCCGGGGAACCAGAGCTAACGCCCGTAGAGCCCCTGGCCTTGGTTCTGGTGGGCCACTGGCAAGCCTTTCTCCAGCACCTGGCTGTGTCCCCGGCGGCCCGAGGGTGGGACCCTCAGCCATTCCTGCCGCTTGCTTCTGCCCTCGGAGCAAAACCACAGGCTGGACCTTCTGCAGGCTCTGAGCTGTCCAGGGAGGGCACAGGCCTCAAGAGCTGCCTCCTGGCATCAGGGGGCTGGCCCCAGGCTGGGAAGTGAGGGCGGACTCTGAGGGCACACGTACCCCAGCTGCATGGGGATCAGGTCTCTGAAATGGGACACCGGGGAGGTTCGTCAGTACCGGCTCCGCCGCGACAGCAGGTGTGCACAGCGCCGGCAGCCCAGAGGGCACCAGGAGGACACCCACACTGGCATGATGTCCCCGGGAATCCCAATGGCCCCTGCCCCACATGGTGCAGCCCTTCCCTGGCTCCGTCCCCTCCGCGGTGAGTGCGGTGCTTGCCCAGGGTCTGCAGGGCCCGGGGCGGGCGCTGAGGGTCCCACCTGGCTGTGTGCACTGCAGCCACTCCCGAGGCCTCCCCAGCCCGCACACAGCCCCTGACCAGCGCCTGCCACTGGGCTTGCACAGGGTCAGGGAGGCCCCACACAGGGCCTAGGCCGGGGGGCTCCCTTAGCAACCCAGGCAGGACGTGGAGCCCAGGGCTGCTGCAGCAGCCCCCACAGAGGTGAGGCGGTGAGGGCACCTCTGAGGCGGCACTCAGGAGCTGAGCCAGGAACAGCCAGGAAGTGGGGAGCCCCGCCCCCTTCTCCACAGAGGCCACCAACGGCTCTAGTTTGGGGAACAGTCATCGACACACGCCGAAGTTGGGTTTTTAAGTGGTAAAATTTGAAAGCTTTCTTTTTCTAAAATAAAGTATGAAATGCTGTCACTGGTCTGGCGTGATCACCCCGACTGGAGGGTGCCCTGAGTTGGAGGGACCTGTGCGGCCAGCTCCCCTCCACCTTGGCTGGGCTCGCAGGGTGAGGAGGGTCTCGGGACCACCGGTGCAGGACGCACGCTGGCAGCGAGGTCTGACTCCCGCCAGCAGCAGTTCCAGCTCCCGCTCTCCGCTGTATTTCAAGTGCACAAGTTCTACTCGTGGATTGGTTGGCCTCAGCGTGTCTTTCCTGGTCCTCGCCACTCGTCTTTCCCAGGGAGAACCGTCTGCTCCCTGGGTGTGGCCTGTTGCAGGGAGTCCCGCGTACAGGGGGAGGTGGGCGGCTGGCGCCAGGATGGACACAGCTGGATGGGGTACCTGGCACGCCCCCTCAGGGGTCCTGCGCCACATGTGGCCTGGCGCCGGCTGCCTCTCTAAGGTCCTGCAGCAAGGCCTGTAGCCGCCTCAGGCTGGGCTCCACGTTCTCCTCCAGCCACTCCGCCACGGCGTCCGGATAGAAGACACGATGCAGGGCGGCCTCCAGCTCCTGCGCCACGGCGCTCCACCTGGCCAGCAGGCTGGGCACCATAGCCGGCAGTGAGCCTGCCTGGTGGGCACCCCTGGGCACCAGCTCACAGCCTCTGCACGACACTCATGTCCTCAACAACCTCATGGGTCGCTATGGTTCTGTGCCTCAGTTTACCCATGCATAAAATGGCTATTCGTGCCCATCTCTCAGCGAGATGGGAACAAATGAGTTGTTACGTTTCGACATCTGAAACTGGAATGCGCTCTACTACCAGCTGGCAGGGTCTGACCGTGTCTTCCACTCAGTGAGGGCACAGCATCGGCCTCAGCTCAGAGCTGTGACCCATGAGAGCAGCAAGGAGGGCTGCTGGCCAGGAGGGGCCCTGGACCCTGCCCGGGGAGACCCTCACCCTTTTAGGCGAGGGTAAGACCCTGGGAAAGACGTATGGCACAGCTGTTTCAGCCAAGTCGAATCACCTAAGAACTCATCGCTCAAGACCTAGAAAGCTCATCCGGGTTCAAAGCCGGAAGCCACAGGATGTGCAGCCCCGGGGGTGGGCACTGCCAGAAGCGGGGGCAACTAACCTGAGCGCCTGGGGCTGGATGTGCTGGACCATGACCGGGTGGATGAGCTTCCGCCTGCGGTGGTAAGGGCTGAACCAGCCGCTCACGTACCTGGGGGGCAGACCCACGCATGCAGGTGCGCCCACGGCGGCTGGCCGGGCAGCCTCGGGAGCAGGGGTGGTTCAGAGAACATCTTTGAAAAACTTTAAAGAGTCTGGTGGGACACATAAAACGGTTCCCCCCGGAAAGTCTTTGTCTGGGATGGGCCACCCTCCTGTCCACCCAACTGTCCTGTAGGGAGTGTGGGCTCAGCCCCTGCCCACTCACCTGTCCCTCTCCAGCAGCGCGTCCACGGAGCTGCGCAAGTGGAGGCTGATATGCATGACGAGGGCCAGGATGTCACTGCCAGGGAAGGAGCCGGGCCCCTCGCTGCACGAGAGCCGCCGTGCTGAGCCGGGGGTCCAAATGGGAGGGGGGAGGCAGGGCCGGGGGCAGGGGGTTACCTTGTAAAATCAGTTATTTCTAGGTTTGAAATCCCGAGAAAGTTCTCCACTTTTGCTTTAACGTCTTCGGTAAACCCTCCTGCAACCAAGCACAGACGGAGGTGGTCAGAGGGGTCTGGAGAGAGAGTGGCAGGGCCCCGGCGCCACTGTGCAGGCCCGGTGGCAAAGTGACCAAGGAGGTCAGTGTGCACGTGGCAGCCCCAAGCAGACCTCGGCGACGGGGCTTCTTACGAAGCACGTGAAACGGGCTCACTCTGTCAGAAATGAGAAAGCGAAGAGCAGGAGGAGCCCCGCCACCGGGGGAACCGCCAGCCTGTGCTGCCCGGCGCAGCCACAGCTGTCCCAGACGTACGCGGGACCTGGCCAGTGCGGTTTTCTCAGACACGGAACATTCCAGGACAACTGAAATGAGCCAGTGAGGCCTGCACGTACCAATGTGGACCAGGCTCCGTGTCAGTTCACATGGGAGCAGCCGGTGGGGCACGAGGCCCGGCCCGTCTCCACAGAGGGAGGAGGGCTGCGTGGCAGCGGTGCCCACCTGGGGGGGGGGCAGTGAAAGCCAGCACCCAGTGTCAACACGAGTCGGCTGCCATGTCCCCACGCCTCTGTCTGAACGCTTCCTGCTAACCCTTCAGAAGGCATGACGCATGGGGAGGCTCAGTGTCCGTCCAGGAGCCAGACCCTGCTTTCCTCATGCCGCCCCACGCAGCCGCAGACCTGCGCCCTCACGGACGGGCTGCTGCCCCTGTGAGCCCATGTCTCTGCCCATGTGGGGAGCTTGGCCGGCTCAGGGCAGAGTCCTTGTCAGCACGCACCCGGGACGAACTGCTCTCACAGGCTCTGTGTCTGGGGGCTGTGGGGCGGGTGGGTGGCTGAACCCCTGTCCACTGGGGAGCACGACCACAGTCCCACTCCGAGGAGATGCGATCGGGGGCATCTACCCTCCTGCCACCCGGGAGGAGCAGGGAACCGTACCGTGTAGGAGCGACTGCAGGCAGACGGCCAGGGATGGGATTCCCACGGGAAGCAGCTCGCACAGCACGGAGAAGTGGTCATACCTATGTCCAGGGGAGAGGGCCACTCAGCTTCCACTGCCCACCTGCACGGCGGATGCCTGTGCGCTCTCCCGGGCACACCGGACTGGCCTTGAGATGCTCCCGCAGGGCTGGCTGCTGCCTCGGGCTGCGTCCCACCAGGAGGCCCTGCCTAGGCTTGCTGCTTGGGGCGGACACCCTGATTTCCTTAGTAAGTTCTCTGACTCCGCTCTGGGAGACCTGGGGGTCAGCAAGGCATGGGCAGGGGCCTCCAGCTGTCTCCCCCTCTGGCCTCCCCATCGCAGGAGTAGACCTGTGGCTAGGACTTGGCCAGAAGCCAGGGTTCACTTGCAGCTCACTTTTCCCAAATAGGGCGAAATCCTTAGAGGAAATCTCTCCTTGTGCTGGCCACACGTGAGACACGTTGTGTGTGGCCCTGGAGGCAAAAGGCTGCCGAGGGTGCGGAGGTGTGTGGGGGCTGGGAGGACCAGGGTGCATCGCCCCAGACACCCTGAGTGACCTGCGGGGTTTGGGGGACGGCTGCGTGGATGGCAGGGGCCCAGGCTCCTCCCCTCATAGGAGCACCGGCCCCTTCCCAGGAAGGGCTGAGGCCCAGACCGGACGGGCCAAGGAGGGGTGGTCTGTCCCGGGCCATCAGAGCTGCTTGGCCCCTGCCAGGCAGGTGGGCGCCGCCTCACCTCTGCCAGCCGGTCAGGACGATGCCCTGCAGCATATCCGCAGGCCCATGGGCCGCCACCTGCAGCCACTGTACGTTGTTCCTGAGGTGGTGCTCGATGGGGGTCAGGGCCTGGCTCACCCCCGTGGCCCCCTTGAAGGCGCTGGCAGCCCACAGCCGGAGAAAACCACACTTCCGGTACTTTTCCATGAGAAGAGCTAGGCGAGAAGGTGAGTGGTGTGACGGGCCCGGTCCGAGGAACTGCGGCCGCCAAGCCTGGACACGGCGCCTGCCGGACGGGAGAGCAGAAGGAGCCCCCGGCCACCAGCTCTAGTTCCAGGCAGACTGAAGTCTCAGCGAGATCAGAGATGCCGCCCAGATGCTCGTGAGGAAAACAACATGGGACACCTCGGGAGTGATGTGGGCCCGGATGGGTGCCCCGGAGGCCCTGTGGTTGACCGAGCTCCCTCAGGGAGGGGCCTGCGGGGAAGCGGAGGCAGCTGGCAGGGTCCTGATGAACCAAGGGACAGAGGCCCCTGCACGCCCCTGGCGAGGAAGTCAGCGCTCCAGGGTCTTAGGGGCCGTGGTCCGGGTACTGACCTTTGCCCTGGACGTCTAGGTTGGCCCCGTAGTCCCAGAGCACAGGCTCCACGAGTTGCGGCACCCCCGAAGCTGGGGGCAGAGAGCGGCTGTGAGCCGAGAGCCATCGCCCTGGCCCCACAGCCCCACGGCCCCGCGGCCTGCACCCCCCCACCCCGGCCCCAGCGTTACAACAGAGCACACGCTGACTCGCTTGGGAGCCTGGGCTGTAGGTGCAGACTGGACACGGCAAATGCTGCAACCGTGGGTTTGGCCGACTTTGGCAATGAGCAGACTGAGTTCTGTGAAAGGGGAACCCCCAAGCCGGGAGCCCCAGAGCTTCCCGTGCGCGGTGGGGGCGCCAGGACCGGGTGCAGCAGGAACACACTACCACTTGGGCTGGATTCTGTCTCATCTTATGAGAACCCAAATGCCACACTGGTCGGGGCTGCCTTCTGGACACCTGGCCTTGCAGAGGCTGGGGCAGTGGCCACACTCCGGGCGGGGGCTCTGAGTGGACCATGGGGTGTGTCTCTGGTCTTAGCCCGGAGCCTCAGATGGGGTGAGCCCTGGCGGGCTGGAGGGGCTGCCGTCCTTGACCAGCAGCCTGCGTGAGCCTTAGCCACAGTGCCCACAGGGCTGGCCGTGGGGTCCTATGGGGTCAAAGCAGCCGGAAGCACTGGACACTCCAGGCCCAGTGGGACCCTTTCCCCACCCTCCTCCCCCTGCTGGCCAGGCCCACCAGGACCCCATGGCTACTCTTGGCTTCAGACCTACCACTCTGCACTCCCTGTGGGAGAATGGCATTTTGTGTGAGAAAGTTTAGAGAGTGACTCTAAGGGGGTCACCTGGAGTAAGGCTTTGGGGGAGGGTCCCAGAGTCCACCCCCAGCAGCCACTCGCCGCCTCACTCCCGGCACCAACAGCCGGGGGGAGGCACCTGCTGACCTGAGAGCTGGTCCTCGGGGATGGCCCGCAGCATGTCGTCCCACACCAGGGGCCTCGTGGCGGGGTGCCGGGCCAGCACGTGGCAGGCCACTGCCTTTATGTGGGACAGACACAGTCTTGCTTTGGTGTTATGTTCCTGCTGCAGCCACCGTCTCGAGGCCTCACCCTCGCCAAGGTAATAGACCTGGAATGGGATGGCACAGGACGGGTCTGCCCGGACTGCCCAGCCTCACTGCGGACACACTTGGGAGAGACTGGCCCAGGCCACGTCTGCCAGGATTGCGGTGGCAGCTGCCCCTGCAGAGGAGCTGGTGAAGGGGCCTCCTTCTTCCCTGAGACCCAACTTCCACTCCAGGCTTCCTGTGAGCATTCACAGCAGCCCGAGGGCAGAAATAACCACGGTGTCCACCGGCCAGCAAGCAGATAAGCAACGCGGGGGCTGGCTCTGCTGCTGCTCAGGGGGTGGACAGCATGGCCATTTCCGGTCAGAGCCCAGCCCTCGTCCATCCCGCAGGGCACCCCTCGCTGTGCTCAGCAATACAGCTTTGCCCACACGAAGTCACGGGTCAGCTGCGATGGACGCCCTCACTGGGGGATGTCTCCTTGGCCAGTTCTTCTTTATCCTTGGCACATGGACTATTGTTCTATGTAAGAAACTACCCCACAAGGTGGGACAAGGGCCCTTGTAGGGAAGAAGAGAGGCTGCTGTGGTCTGGGAGGGACACACCAGGCAGGCGAGGCTCAGGTGTGGACACAGCGTCGAAGGACCCACCTCATCGCAGCCGACATGGAACCACCGGGCGCCTGGGTGCAGCTCCATGACCTGGCTGACCATGGCTCCCACCAGCGCCAGGGCCTCCGCCTCGTGGGGGTTCAGGGTGTTCGGGAAAAGTGCCACTTCTCGGAGGTGAGCAAGAGCCTCGTGCTTCAGCACAAACTGCAGAGATACAGGAGGTGACAGGAGGGACACTGGGATGCACAAGCCTGCAGCTGACCCGAAACAAGGGCTGGCTCCAGGCCCCCCTCCCCCAAGGGGGCCGGGGGGCCGGGCGGAGCCTGTGGCTGGCTCATGGCCCTCTGTCAGGTCTACCTGGGCCCGGTGAGAAAAGTAAAAGCCAGGCTCATTCACATTCAGATGGAGTGGCCAACAGCCTGAAATGTGATGGGTGACCGTGGACATGAGAGCCACAGAGGTCATACACACTCTCCTCACACCCCGGCTGACCGGGGGCCACACCCACACCCACAGCCGAGGCAGACGGGGCACTGGCTGAACTCCCAGTGCTCCCAGCCCGTACCACAGGGGGGGTCCTCACAGCCCCAGGCCACCGCCGCCCAGACCCTGGTTGAACACCAGCCATGAAGGCAGAGGGGTGGCCCTAGGAAGCCAGGCCCAAAACGCATGTGTGAGTAGCTAACTGATGCTAACCGAAGCATCAGTGGCCACACAGCTGGGGAATAGGCTCTGAGACTGAAAGCAATTTACAACCAGCTGCAGTGGAAAAAGTCAGATTCACAGTATTATCTGAAATGCCCAATACTCAACCAAAAATCATGAGATGTGCAGGGGCGCCTGGGTTGCTCGGTGGGTTAAAGCCTCTGCCTTCGGCTCAGGTCATGATCTCAGGGTCCTGGGATCGAGCCCCGCATCGGGCTCTCTGCTCAGTGGGGAGCCTGCTTCCTCCTCTCCCTGCCTGCCTCTCTGCCTACTTGTGATCTCTGTCAGATAAATAAAAAAAGTTTTAAAAGATTTTATTTATTTGAAAGAAAGCAAGCGAGCACAAGCTGGGAGGAGGGGCGGTGTGAGAAACTCAGGCAGACTCCCCGCTGAGCAGGGAGCCCGATGCGGGCTCGATCCCAGGACCCTGAGATCATGACCTGAGCTGAAGGCAGAGGCTTAACCCACTGAGCCACTCAGGCGCCCCAATCCCAGCAAGGTTTCTTACAGATGTACAAACTGAGTGTCAAATAAAGCTCTTATTACCTGATTTTACTTAAGAGTCACAGTGAAGGGATGCCTGGGTGGCTCAGTGGGTTAAGCGGCTGCCTTCGGCTCAGGTCATGATCCCAGCGTCCTGGGATCGAGTCCCACATCAGGCTCCTTGCTCGGCAGGGAGCCTGCTTCTCCCTCTGCCTCTGCCTGCCACTCTGTCTGCCTGTGCTCGCTCGCTCGCTCTCCCTCTCTCTCTGACCAATAAAAAAAAAAAAAAAGAGTCACAGTGAAACAAGAAGCATAAAGAAGGTACTGACAAAGGCACAGACGCATAGATCGATGGAACAGAACAGTTCAGAAACGGACCTTCACAAATAAGGTCAAGTGACTATGACACAGGTACAGAAGCAATCCCAGATGCCAGAGTCCAAAGGATCATCCCTCAGTAAGTGGTGCTGGCTCGACCGGCCATCCCAGCAGTCATGTGCTATGTGCAAAAAAACAATGACCCTCACTCTAACCCTCACACCTTACACAAAAATTAACTCAGCATGAACCATGATAGCAAGTGCCAAGTGTGCAAACGTAGAACTTTAGAAGGAAACAGGAAGAACCTCCGGGAGCCGGTGACTGGCGGAGTTCTTAGAAATGACATGAGAAGCAGAGCCCATCAAAGCAAAACCGAGAAGCCTCACAATCAAAATCAGACCCTTTGCTCTTTGGGGTCCTCGGCAGGACTGAAAACACAAAGACCAGACCGGGGCAAATGCTTGCAGATCGCCGTCCAACAACCATCGTACCCAGAGTGTCCAGAGAACTGCAGAACTCAACAGCTCAGAAGGTCAAACATGCAAAGTCCCTGTAGTGATTTCACCAGAGGGAACATCCTGATGGCAAGTAAGTGCACATTAACGGTCTTTCTCCAGAAGGAGCCAACCCTGAGGACACCCTGGCCTTGGGCTTCTGGCCCCAGGACTGAGAGGGAGCTCGCTTCCAGGGGTTCAAGTCACCTGGCTGAAGTCCTCTGCTGCAGTGGCCCCAGGAAACAACCCGACTCAGAGCAGCCAGGCCCCTCGAGGAGCGGGAGTGGGGGAGCGACTAGGAGAAGGGGTCAGAGCGGCACCGCTAGGGGGGCCTTCGGGCAGGTCAGGCGGTGGTTCACACAGGGCTGGAGGCCGCCGACCCGAGACAGAGGAGCAAAAGCAGCAGGGTGCACGATGGCCCGAGTGCAGGGGTGTGAGGGGCGCCAGAACAGGGCAGAGGAGCCCGCATCTGGGGGTCGGGGAGGACGAAGGGGAAGCAGGAGTGGACATGGCGTTGTCTGCAGAGGGAGGTCTGGAGAGGAGCCGTGGGGACTGCCACCACACCCAGCGGTAGCGACAGGACGGCAGGCCACTACCGGAAGCAGTGGTGTGGCCGGGAGTGGGGGGCCGGGAGAGTGTGGGGTTTGGGAGGGAGCTGCTGGGGCTGCGAAAAGCCAGAGTCAAGGAAGGCGGGCCAGAACCTGTCACTACATTTAGCGACTTGCAGGACAGCGGGGCCGTGGAGGGACACTCTGTGACTGCAGCCCGAGGCGGCGGGAAGTCAGGAGCCCAGGGCCCACAGCAGGCGCATCACCGTGGGGCCTGACGTGGGGGCCGCGGGCAGGGGAGGGGGCACGGGAGCGGACGGGGACACAGCTGCTCTGATGCAACTCGAACCTGAACACCTGGGGGGGGGGCGGGCCACAGGGCCAGCAGGTGTGTCCAGTGAGGAGAACCCGGAACCTGCAGCCATCACATCCATGCTGTGTCTAATCTGCTGCCCGTCTTTTGTGCAGGTGTGAAAACTATTTCTGAAGATCACAGAGGAGCCTGGGAAGCATCCCCAGTATTAAGTGAGGAATGCAAGTTAGAAGGGAAACCGACATGGCCCTCAGGGCTCCACGGGATCAGGCCTCCGCCCGGCCCCGCCCCTCTGTTCCTTGGACAGAGGCTGCTCTGATCCGGAGCTCTTCCGACACTTGCAGGGCAGAGCTTGAGAAAGAGCTGTTCCCCGCCTGTGGCTAGCCACTGCCTGTGGACCCCCGAGCCCCACACCTGGCACCAGGTAACTTCTGCTCCTCCCACTTACCTCCATGTGTCCAAACGTCTGCACCAATGGAATGACCTCTAGCTTGTTCAGTGTAGCCAGATGTAGGATCTCTTTGATTTCAGGGGGGCTGGGAGACAAAGATCACCCACAGGTTCACTCCAGCCCATTCACACCAGCCCGTTACACTCCAGCCTGTTCACACTCCCCCCTTCCTTGTCAGGTTCCGGCGGTGGACCCTCCTGCAGAAGCTAGTATGCTCACTACTTCCAAAAAGCTCAAAAGATATTCCTAAGACTTCAGAGAGGGCTCCCACCTAGAACTGGGGGAAATGATGCTCTGTTAGGTCCTCAAGTAACAGTTTGCTTTTTACCAGCGATTTTTACCCAAGCTCCGTAAGAAGCTAAAGTCATTTTATAAGAGACTGGGCCATACATGGAAGCATATTCTAGAACAGGGGTTGGCAGATGGGCCCAAGGACAAATGCACCTGCCCGTTTTCATACAACTCATGACCTAATAACATGGTTGAGAGTAATCAGAAGAAGAAAAATTTTTCATGACATGTGAAAGTTCCACGAAATTCCTATTTCAGTGCCCACAAGAGGAATTTTACGGGAAATCCGCCACGGCTGGCTGTTTGTGCCCAGACTGCTCTAGCAGAGACCAGGTGGGTTGCACAGCCCAAACTACGAACTGTCTGGCCCTTTCCAGAGAAGCTGGTGACCCCTTTAATAGAGGAAATTTAAAAGACCTTCAAGGTTACACTGCGGGGGGACTCATCCCTGTGGGGGGTTAGTGACCTCCGAGACATGCCTGAGTGGGGGGATGCTCTGGCGGGGACGTGGATGGCACCGGGAAGGGCCGGCTGCCTGCTCCGACATGCGCTTCACCACAGGAATTTATCTCAGCATGAAAGCGAGCTCCAGGTTCGGGGTGTGTGTGGTCACCTCCTAACCAGTTCTAAGTGCACGGGCTCCACACAGACCCTTTCAAGCCCCACCGGTAGCCCAGCACTGGCTTCCACGTCACAGACAAGCAAATGGACCGAACGTGTTTGTCGTCAGAACAGAGCGAGCAGCATGAAAAGAACGGAGACTTCCAGCAGCTCCCCGCAGCGGGAACACTCGAGACACACTCGTGGGGCCCGAGCCCCTCGTGCAGTTCGGACACGGAGCCAGCCAGACGTCGGCTTTTTCTTGCCCTCAGGAGCACAGAGCATGAGAACCTCTTAAAAATCCTCACCAATTCGATAGCCAAGGTAGCATTTCACTTGATTTAACTCACTTTATTACTATCGTATTGCTTATTGGCCATTTTCACTTTTGGGGGGGAACTGGCCCGAATGGCCTGGGGTCGTTGTCCTTTCGGGCTGTTGCGGACTTGCACGGGCACCAGAACTCTGAAGCAGGGTGCGCCCGGCCACGTCTGCGTTTACCGACTCTGACCCTCCGGCCCCTTTAATCTTTGCTTTCCTGGTGAGGGTCCCAACTGGGGCCTTACAGAGCAGCACCCCGTCCCCTTAGCGCCCCCGTCTCCCCATCCTTCTCCTTCCCCCCAAAATGTTTTCAAATTCTCTCCAGCAAATGTCTCTTATTTTCGTAACTAAGACATGAGTTTAAAAGCCAGGAGAGGGCTGCCCACCACTGCCGGACCCTCGCCCAGCCCGCCCACACCGCCGGTGGCCCCGCTCCCTCCGTGGCGGGGGATACCTGTACGCGTGCTTGGCTCTCAGCAGCCTGAGGCGGCCCTCGTAGGGAAACATGTCTTCATACTCGAGGAGGAGCCCGTTGGCGCCCAAGGCGTGGAACAGAGGAAACACCTGGGGGAACAGAGACGCCGTGAGGAAGCGACTATGTGAAGGGGGGGTGACAGAGGCGCCACATGTGGCCTGTCTTCCTGCCTGTGGACACGGGCTGTCAGTGTTCTCGTTTCTCCTGGAAACACGGAACCTGGAATGCGTACTTTGTGTCGCGCCGATCAAACGCTGACATGGCAACCCGCTCGCTCGGCACGGGGGGGGGTCCGCACCTCCGGAGGGAGCCATGGCTCAGCCTCGTGGTTAACCCCGAGGCGGTGGGGCTCAGGGTGGGACGGGGGCGCCGCTCCTGGCTGCGCTCACGGGGCCTCCCCTTGCTCACCCCCATTTCCTCCTCTACCTTTGCTTCAAAGGAGACAGTTCTTATTCTCAAGGAGTTTCAGGTCTCGTGCACATCTACCGTACAGAATTATTTCCCTCCGATCTGATGTCAAGTCTGGGGTGGAAACGGGCTCAGGGGCACCACCGGAAGGGCCTCCAGCAGGTAACTAAACAGCAAGCCCTCCCCGGACAAGGGTCCCTGCAGGTTCCACGAGACTTTTCACACTCCTGCTGACATGCCTGTGGGAGCTTTCCTTTCCCACGAGCAGGGGGACCTTCGGGAGCAAGCTGGATGGAAGCAGGAAGACAGCCTGGGGCCAAAACTTCACCCTGGACAGCTCACAACCAACAGCTGACGGCCAGCTACCAAGAGAGGCCGACAGACTGGGAAGGAGAGGGCCGACGCAGGTCAGGCCAGCGGGTAAAGCCACACAACCTTCTTGGCATTTTCCTGCTTCCTCAGCCCCCTGTGGCCATCGGACCACCACAGCCTGTTTAACGCTTTGGCTGTTGGGGTCGGTGGTGATCCTCTGTGCCGTGGAGGGGGAGGCTGTGGGGTGGGGCGGCCCGGGTGTCCCCAACACACATTCCTGCCGGGTGCTGGGACGGGGAAGCTCCTCACTGTAAAGCTGCACAAGTGGGCGCCCGTGTGCGTGCACACACACACACACACACACACACACACGGGGCGTGCTATGCCAGCCTCGCGTATCTGTCCCAGAGACTCAACATCGCTTCCCCTAATTTCCCCCTTTCTGACTGGAGTATTTCTAAGCAAATCCCAGACGAAACAACTGTGCGTGTGTAAACACTTCAGTGTACATCCCTGATGTACACTGGAGAACTTTTACAGAAACACGACCACACGCCAGCATCCCACCAATCCCACCAAATCTTCAGTGTCCTGTTCAGACCTCCCTGTGCTAAGACCTTCTCACATGGGGCTTGTTTGAGCCCAGTCCAGACAAGGTCATACATTGCATCGTTTGAATGGATCTTTTAAGGTTCTCTGATTTTTAATAGTCCCCTCTGGTTGTTTTTTTTTTTTTTTTAGCTTTTACTTATTTGACAGAGAGAGATCAGAAGCAGGCAGAAAGGCAGGCAGAGAGAGAGAGAGGAGGAAGCAGGCTCCCCGCCGAGCAGAGAGCCCAATGTGGGGCTCGATCCCAGGACCCTGGGATCATGACCCGAGCTGAAGGCAGAGGCTTAACCCACTGACCACACAGGCGCCCTCCCCTCTTTTTAATTTGGAATTTATTTGTTGAAGAAACTGAGTCACTTGTTTTGTATAATTTTCCAGGTTTTGGATTTGATGGGTGGTATTCTCATGATGTCCTGTAGTGTGTTTGCCCATTTCCTACTCTTGTGTGTGATGATGGTCAGACATGAAGGGGGGATTGGACCCAGGTGTCATTCTTTGGGCAAAAGTACTTCACAGATGGTTCTAGGAGCCCCAAGTCTGGCTGCCCCAGCAGACTGCTGTTAGGCTGACCAGTGGGCCCAGGGGCATGAGCCAGACCCATGCCTTGAACTTCTGCCTCCTGGTTTCAGCGGCTGCTGACATCACTGCCCAGCCCATTCAACGGGGGCTGCATGGGGGGATCGCAATGCCGTCCTTCCTGTGGTCACTGGCTGGAACCCTACTTCCTCTGGGCCATTACGTGGTCGTTCCAGTCCCGATGCTGCTGCAGCCCGTTCTTGGTCTTCAGTCACTCACTCACTCCTTGGACGTTCACAATAGCTGGCCTGCGGCTTTCGTACCCCATGGTCCACTTGGTTGGATACAGAATCCTTCAGTATCTTAAATATGTTACGCCCTTGTCTTCTGTCCTAAAACGCTGCTCTCAAAGGACGTGATGCTGATCTGATTATCCTTCCCTCATACAGAACTTGTAGCTTTCCGTGTGCCCAAAAGAGTTCACTTTCATTTTCTTTAAAGTCTGATACATTTACTAAAAGATGCCTTAATGTCTACCATCCTCGGTATACGGTATACGCTTTCTTTCTTTTTTGAAGATTTATTTATTAGTTGAGGGAGAGAGGGAGAGAGCGTGTGCGTGGGGGAGGGGCAGAAGGAGAGAGGCACAAGCCACCTCCCGGCCCAGAGCTGGGAGACTGACTCCAGGCTCGACCCCACGACCCATGAGTTGGTGAAATGAGCTGAAGCGGAGAGTCAGATGCTCAACCGGCCGAGCCAACCGGGCGCCCCAGCTCTGCCCTCTCCGTGCGCAGCCCCAAGTATCCCTAGACTTCAGGGAACTGCGTCTGGGGTCCTGAGCATGTGTTCTCCTCTCTGGGCCCGCTGCAAACTGAAAACACGGTAATGCCTTCCGTATCAAGACGGGGGTCTGTTCCCAGCTGACCTGAGACCCGAGGCTTCGGCTCCTGTGCTCTCCAAGCCCTGTGAGCACCGCGCTGAGAGGCCGGCCTAGCCGCTGGGAGGGAGGGTGCCTGCGTGCAGGACCAGACCCAGGCACCCAGTGGACAGCAGCACAACTGCTGGACGCGTGGGGCCATCCTGGACCATCAGGTGTTCCTAGTTGTCAGGGGACTGCCAACACAGGAGGGAGCCCGGGGCAGACCAGTCCCCGGAAACAGAAGGAACGACGAGCTGCTGCCGTAAGACTTGAAGTCTGGGGCGGTTGGCCCGTCCGCCGCAGATAACCGAGGGGCTCCTGCTACAGGTGAGCTGGACCTTCCCTGCTTATCTTCTGCATCTTCCCATTTGTCGGAATGCGTTTATCCCTTCATGTGTGGCATTCTCTCTCTCTGTACTTACTTCCCAATAGTCGCTTTCCTCGACGCCTGCTCACTTGGGTTCTGCTCTCGTCTGTCTTTCTGCCAGAGGCTGCCTCTGCCTCCGCCTCCATGCTCCCCGCACTAGAACCTTTACTTTCCGCGTCCCAGTCCAGCTCCCCGCGACTCTCTCCTCAACGCTGTGTTCTTTATGCATGGTTCTGCCTTTCTTTTTTTTTTTTAAATGCAAATCCATTTTTTTTTAAAGATTTTATTTATTTATTTGACAGACAGAGATCACAAGTAGGCAGAGAGGCAGGCAGAGAGAGGAGGAAGCAGGCTCTCCACGAGCAGAGAGCCCGATGTGGGGCTCGATCCCTGGACCCCGGGATCATGACCTGAGCCGAAAGCAGAGGCTTTAACCCACTGAGCCACCCAGGCGCCCTGGTTCTGCCTTTCTAGAAGTTTCTGGAAGGTACTTCTGAGAGCCTTAGCAGCATCTTCTTCTGAGTCTTTCTGCGCTGCAGCCAGTGAAACCTCTCCCCCACTGCTCTCTGACGGAGGACATGTACTTGCGGGCCTGGGTTCTCTGGTCTTAGACCTGTCAGAATTCCTTCCTCTCCCCTCCATCACCTCCTGCCTGGTTCCTAATCCCACATGGGCGGTATGCTATACCACATGCATTTTGGGATTCAGGGGGATACCCTCATACCTACTTTTGTTGAAGAGTGTATTAGTTTTCTAGGGCTGCTATACCAATGACCACAAACTGGGTGGCTTAATACAATGAGAATTTTCTCTTCCAGTTCTAGGAGTCAGAAATATAAAACATCAGGGTGTGGGCAGGGCGGTGCTCTCTCTGAAGGCTCCAGGGAAGAACCCTTCCTTGCCTCTTCCAGCGTCTGGTATTGCTGGCAGTCCCTGCACTCCCTGGCTTACAGGCGCGTCCCTCCGATCTCTGCCTCTGTCTTCACACGGTGCCCCGGTGTCTAAAGTTCCCTCTTCCTATAAGGACGTCACTTACTGGATTGAGGCTGCCTGATTCCAATGTGGCCTCATCTTACGTCCACTGTAATTGCAAAGACCCTATTTCCAACTGAAGTTACATTCACAAGTATAAGTAGTTAAGATTTGAACATCATCTTTTTGGGAGACACAATTCAGCCCACAACAGAGAGGCTGTGGATCTCCTTTGCTGGGCTCCCCAACCCCTGCCTCCTTTTCCTATCCTAGTTGCTCTGTTCTATGAAGAGATTTGATGGAAATTCACAATCTCTGCTGCTGCCACCTTCGTGCCCCTGCCTAGGACCCCATGGTTGTGCTCTAAGCACACATTTCTACAGAACACTGTTCACAACTTTGAAGACCAAACCTGAGGCAAGGAAGATTGTCTACAGGGAAAGGGGCTCTTACCTCCGAGAGGTAGGAAACCTTTGGTGGAGCTCCTTTAAGGTCCAAATGAACTAATCGCATCTTAAAGGGTGAAGAGCCTGACATTTCACTATTTTTCATGAAGTCCTATAACAAAAATCTCTTGTCTGAGCACTTCTTCCTAGTGGAGAAAATCAAAGTTATAACTGAGCAGAGGCCCCTTTCAGCCCTTGCCCTTCCACTCTGTGCTTCCATTCCCACACGCCCAGTTTTGCGTTTTTCGCTGGGAGGAAACTCATTTCACCAACAAGAAAATGAATCAAGAAGTCTACTTCATGCTCAAATAAAGGGACCTCTGCCATTCAATTATGATTTGCTCCTAAAATAGAAGAGCACTGGTTTCCTCGTAAGATGGCTATGATCTGTAACAACACAAACGACTACAAGATAATTGTTTTAAAAACCGTCTCAAGTTGTCCATCCTGTGCTGGTGAAAACAGGCATCTTTCTCGTCCTACAGTATGATGTTCTATAGAAAACTTATCCTTTATTTTACTTTCAAGAGCATTAAAAATGATTTACATCTCCACAGGTGAGGTCAGCTCCAGACTTGGCTGTATGGACGGAGACACTAAAAATTTGGTCCAGGTCAGAGCAGACTGTCCAGAATTTCAGACAGACCACGGGTAATTTGAAAAGCAAGTGAGTCCCACGTGTGTCAGGGCTGACTCGCTTCTATTAAACGAGAGAAAGGGCCCGGATGGCAGTGACGTCGCTGGGAAAGAGGGCAGCCCCCCCCCCCCCACTGTAAAAAACACAAAGGATTAGATGAGAAAAGCGAAAGAAAATCTCTGCATATGGGTCCGGCTTGCAGGGGGTCCTTCAAACGGCTCGCGCTGCGCGAGGACCCCGGACCTCGCGGAATCTGCTCTAAGGCGCACACGGAAACCAGCTGCACATTCAGAAACCGAACTGCCAGACCTGAGTCCCCAGCCGGCGGGCGGCTGGCACGCGGCTCCGGACCGCGCTGCGGGAAACCCCGGGGCTGCCGGACGGGCTCGGCCCTCCCCGCGAGAGGAGCCCGGCTCCCCGCGCCCCGCCCCGCGCCCCTCCCGCGCCCCGCCCCCGCCGCAGACGCGCCGGCCTCGCTCGGACTCGCCCCCGCACCGTCTACACGGCGAGCGGGCTCCGAGCCCCGGCGGGCAGGTCGCCGCGGCCGAACCGGGGTCCGCCCGGGGCGCTGACGGCGGCGGCGCGCCCGCGTCTCCCGGGGCCGGCGGACCCTCACAGGGACACGGCCCCGCCCGGCGCCCTCCGCGCGTCACTCACCTGCTCCCGCGCCGGACGGACGGGGCTGCCCCGGCCGCCGGGAGCGCGGCCGAGCGCCGGGAGGGAACGGAGACCCCGCGGTCAGCGCCGGGAGCGGCCCGAGGGCGCGGGACCGCGGGGGGAGCCCCGTCCCGACAGGCGCCCCGAGAGCGCGCGAGCCGTGCACTCCGCGGGAGGGGGGCGCGGGGCCGACGGCACAGCCCGGGCCGGGCCCTGCGGGGGGACCCCGGGGGCCGGGGAGAGCGCGCACACGACGGCGACCGCGGGTCCCGTGGCCGCTTTCCGGGGCGGCGCGCGGCGGGCGGCGCGGGGCTCTGCGGGATGCGCGCTCCGCCCCGCCCTGCTCGGCGCTCGGCCTGCGATTGCTCGGGTCTGGCCGCCAGGCCCGGGGTCGACGGTCGAGCGCGTCGCTCCGCGTCCCCGGCCGCGCCGGCCTCGCGCAACCTCTCGCGGTGCTCGTCCCGGGCTCGGGCGGCTCCCGCGTTCGGCCCGGCTCCGCGGCGGCCCGGCCCGATGGCGCCTCAGCGGAGAGGCGCGCCCAAGGCGCCCGAGGCCAGCGGGGCGGCCGAGCGCCGGCGCGGCAGCAGGTACCGAGCAGCGCGGGACGGGGGGGGGGGCTGCGGCAGCGGGCGGGGCGTGTCCGGGCGAGAGGCGGGGCGTGGCCAGCGGGGGCGTGGCTGGCGGGGGCGTGGCCAGCGGCGTCCCGGTGCGGCGCAGAGGGGAGGCTCGAGGTTCGGACTTGCGACCCGCACGCGGGTCGGGGACCCTGCCCCGACTCGGGCCGTGTGTGCAGAGGCCTCCACGGCCGGCCTCCCGACGCGCACGGGTTCCGAGGCCCCGTGGTCTCGTCCCTGTGCGCGTCCTCGGGGCCGGCGGATGGACGGCCCGGAGGGTGCACGAGGGTCATCACGGAGCTTTCCAGGGGGGTGTCGGGAAAGCCGCCAGAGCCAGGACGAACGCTGAGCCCCAGAGCTTGCCCAGCGGCCACGCACCTTGCTGTGAGACTCGGACAGCAACCCCCTTCTGTTTCGGCGCCTTGAGCAGTTGAATCCCGCCAAGATGCAGTTTCTTCATCGTGTGCGTCTCTGCGTCCCGCTCTGTCCCTTTGAGACGGGGCAGCCGCGCCTTGGGGAGAAGGTGTGGCCCGCAGCTCCGCCCTGCAGGCCAGGGTTCCAGTCATTTGCTGCTGAGACCGGCTGGCAGTCTCCCTGCCCTGTCCTGGATTTGGGGGGGAGAGAAATGATGGGCCCACTGGTGTGGGTGTCCGGTGTCCACCCTGCTCTGATTAGAGAAGGCTGGGTGGCCTTGAGGCCAGACAGCAGTTTAGGGGTGGGGGATGTTTTTGAGCTAGGCAGGCCCCCTATTCCCCATCAGGTATCTGTGATCCCTGTTTAAAATCATCAGGTATCCACTCAACGCGGTGTGACCATGCTGTGCCCTCCTTGGGATTTATTTGTTGGAATTCGTTTTATTCATATAGCATTGCAAAGTATTAAGAGACATAAAAATAGAAGTCAGACTCCCTGCTTTTTAGGGATTAATTACATACTTGAAGAAGGAAGGCACACCTCCTTAAAAGGGTGCCTTTATCTTTTTTCTTATTTTTTGTAAGTTCTTTGAGCCCTACAGTTACCAGGTCTTTCCTAAACAGAGTACTCAGCTTCCCAATTACCCACATGCACACACAGAGACCCACGTGGGCATATACGTGGTACAGATGTGTGCACAAACGTATGCATGCAACTTCAGCATGGCAGCGAGGAGTGTAGGTTGTGCAAAAAGTGTCTTAATTGCAAATCATTCTTCTTGACTGGCCATGTTTTAGTGCAGTGGGCTTGACTCACACTTAGTGTGTGGCCTGGGTGTGGCGTGTGGCCTGGGTGTGGCGTGTGGCCTGGTTGTGGCCTGGGCCCTGGGCGTGGGCATGGGTGTGTGGCCCCTGGGCATGGGCGTGGGGCACAGGCCTGGGGCCCTGGGCGAAGGCTTGTGGCCTAGGCATAGGGCTTGGTACATGGTTCCCGGGGGTCAGTTTCAGTTGTAGGCAGTGTGATTGGCAACACAGATGGGTTTTCTCTGTGGCCCGGGCCGGCAGCCCATCTTGTCGCCAGCACGAGGCAGATGGAGCAGGGGAGGAGGGGCGCCTGCCCTGGCATGTCCTCTCAGGCTGGCGAGTGCCCCTGGATTGGTTGTGAGTAGCTCCAACCCCCATTGCTGCAGAGCAGTAACCAAGCGTGAGTACGGTTCCCAGTCACCACCGTCCGTCTTTTCAGCGCACACGGGTGCCTTTGGGTTGTGTTCTGTCCTCAGCACAAAGAGTATCCAGGCCCCGCGGGAGGCGCAGACCAGGAGGTTGAGAACCGCCGTCCTGGGGGGCTGTGCCGTGCTGGCCGGGCTGCTGCTCTGGAGCAGCCTGGGGGGCGACGACGGCGTCATGGAGGTCCTGGCTCGCCGCAGCGAGATCCTACCCGGCAGGTTCATCGAGGTGCCCTGCTCAGAGGACTATGACAGTCACCAGCGGTTTGAAGGTAGGCGCTGCCGCTGCGGCCTGGGAAGGGGCCCGTGCACAGGGGTGCGGGCCTTGGCAATGGGACGGTCTTTTGGGGCAGTGAATTGGTGGGAATCAGATTGAAAGTGGTGTGGGGGCTGAGGGCTGGGGGCAGGGTACGGGCAGACTTTCCCTCCTTCCGGTGGGTTAACCTACACCTGGACTGGGAAAGGCAGGGCAGGCCTGCTGCTCACTGGGCAGCATTTTACCGAGGCGTCCTGAGCTCTGACAGAGAGACAGGACAGAACTGGAAAGGTGAAGAGGATGAGAAAGTTGAAGCCAGAAAAGGCATTGGCTGTAGAGTGCCCTAGAGGGTTGTCCCTGCAGAAATGTGACCCCTGGGGGCGCTGGGGGGCTCAGTCGGTTGAGCCTCTGCCTCCAGCTCAGGTCATGATCTCCGGGTCCTGGGATCGAGTCCCACCTTGGGGTTTCCCAGCTCAGCAGGGGGTCTGCTTCTCTCTCTGTCCCCCATGCCCGCTCATATTCTCACTTGCTCTCAAATAAGTAAATAAATAAAATAAAAAAAGAAATAATAAGGGACGCCTGTCTGGATCAGTGGGTTAAAGCCTCTGCCCTTGGCTCAGGTCTGTGATCCAAGGGTCCTGGGATCGAGCCCCGCATCGGGCTCTCTGTTCAGCAGGGAGCCTGCTCCCCCCAGCCCTGTCTCTGCCTGCCTCTCTGCCTACTTGTGATCTCTGTCTCTGTCAAATAAATAAAATCTTAAAAAAAAAAAAAAAAAGAAAAAATAAGAAAAGAAATGTCACTACCAGAAGCCCTTCCCCAGATGGAGTGTCCCATCCCCGCAGGGGGAGGGCAGGGGGGGAGTGGTGCCCATAGGCGCCCGTGGGGTTCAGCACCCCAGAGAGCACACAACCTCTGTCCATCTCAGATTCCCGCACTTTCCTTGTTCCTCACTGCCAGGCACTTTCTCCGTTTTATTTATTTATTTATTTATTTTTTTTTTTTTTTTTTTAAAGATTTTATTTATTTATTTGAGAGAGAGGCAGTGAGAGAGCATGAGCGAGGAGAAGGTCAGAGGGAGAAGCAGACTCCCCGTGGAGCTGGGAGCCCGATGCGGGACTCGATCGCGGGTCTCCGAGATCATGACCTGAGCCGAAGGCAGTCGTCCAACCGACTGAGCCACCCAGGCGTCCCACTTTCTCCGTTTTAAAAACCTAACCTGTGCCACTGGGTCTTAAAGACAGAATTCTGTTAATTTTTTCATAGAGCGCAATGCTCTGGACCTGAACCAGGAGAAGACTACAGAGTGCTTCCCCCGAGAGGCACCCGCCTGCAGGGCTCCCTCCATCTCGCCATGTGGGTGCCCTCCCTGTCTCCCTCAGCCTTTCCCTCTCCTGTCCCAGCTTCCAAGAAAGTATTTCTCAGCAGTTAGAACTGAAGTTTTTCTTCTCACCCACTTAATAATTAAGCAACACTAAAAGTTCCCCCAAGGACGGGGTTGTAGGGAGTTATAATTATTTAACAGTGCAGGGCTCCAGTTTGGGAAGCAGAAAAAATCCTGGGGATGAATGGTGATGATGTTGGCACGATGCCATGAATATAAAATGGTAAATTTTAAGTTATGTGTTTTTGGCACAATACCAAGGAATCATTGAGGTATATTGAAAGCTTTTGGACTTTTCTCCTGCCTCTCGGGCTGGAGGGGCTTCTCGTTTGGGCTGGAGGCTCATTCCTGGTGGCCCCTGGTGGTCAGAGAGGAGACGGGGCTCCAGCCCCGTCTGGAGGCGTCTGGACGGAGCACCGCACTGTGGTTGGGGGGGGGGTGCTCACACACATGTGCTGATGAGTCAGCTGTCCAGAATTCACTGTTTCACCCCAAATATGCTCTTGACCCTTACTCATGATGAAGATGCTGTATCGCTGCTGGGTGTTAGCATTTCAGAATTCACAGGGTGGTTTTTTTTTTTTAATTTTTAATTTATTTGACAGACAGAGATCACAAGTAGGCGGAGAGGCAGGCAGGGAGAGAGAGGAGGAAGCAGGCTCCCCGCTGAGCAGAGAGCCGGATGTGGGGCTCGATCCCAGGACCCTGAGACCATGACCTGAACCGAAGGCAGAGGCTTAACCCACTGAGCCACCCAGGCGCCCCGAATTCACAAGGTTTTGGTTCTCTCTTTAAAAATCTATTTCGGGGCGCCTGGGTGGCTCAGTTGGTTGGACGACTGCCTTCGGCTCAGGTCATGATCCTGGAGACCCGGGATCGAGTCCCGCATCGGGCTCCCAGCTCCACGGGGAGTCTGCTTCTCCCTCTGACCTTCTCCTCGCTCATGCTCTCTTACTGCCTCTCTCTCAAATAAATAAATAAAATCTTTAAAAAAAAAAAGTTTCAATCCCTTTAAAAAAAATAATAAAAATGGGGCGCCTGGGTGGCTCAGTGGGTTAAGCCCCTGCCTTCGGCTCAGGTCATGATCTCAGGGTCCTGGGATCGAGCCCCGCATCCTGCTCTGCAGGGAGCCTGCTTCCCCCACCCCATCTCTCCCTGCCTGCCTCTCTGCCTACTTGTGATCTCTGTCTGTCAAATAAATCAAATCTTTTAAAAAAGATCGATTTCTCATCTAATTGCGTAGTAGCTAGATGTATGTTATAGGTCCTTGGATTTTGGCTCAGACTTTCCTTTTTTAAAAGACTGATGTATTTGAGAGAGAGAGAGAGCATGTGCATGCTGGTGGCGGGGGAGGCAGGGAAAGAGAGAGTTTCAAGCGGACCTCAAGCTGAGCGTGGGGCCAGTCGTGGCTCGATGTCTCGACCCTGAGATCATGACGCGAGCCGAAATCAAGAGTCAGACACTCGACCGACCGAGTCACCCAGGCACCCTCCGACTTTCTCTTTGACCCAGTGTGTTTTTGTTCATGTCCCGCGTGGACCGGGGAACTGTTTCCTGACAGGCGCCTGCAGGGATCTCTGGGATCCTCCTGGTCCGCATCCTCACGGACTTGTCTCTGTCCGTCATGTCCTGAGGGCGGCGTGCGGGGATCTCCGCGGGACCGCGGGTCTGGCCTCGGCTCGGGACTGGTCTCCGAATGACACCGTCTGCTGCTCTGTGTCCTGAGTCCGTCTTCCTGCTCTGTCACCTGCGGACATGACCGTGTCTTTCCCTGTCGTGATTCTCTTGTGTGAAAGGAGGTGGTCACACACAGAGCACGCTCCCAGCTTTCTTTGGATTGTTGTTGTAGCTGCTTTTATTTTGTACCATTCGTGTCGTCGTGTTCAGGGGGTAACCCTTACGAAAAGCATACACGTGGCTCTTGTTTGTGATGAGAACGCCTGTGGGATCAGTGGGACCGTGTTTGGTCTCCTGAAACTGGGACACACACCCCCCCCGATGACCCTCAAGCAGAAGTTCATTTTTCCCACACGCCAGGGTGCAGAGAGAGGCCCCCCGGGCCGGCCGGCCGCTCTGTGAGCCCCGCAGCGCTGACGCTCCGCGCGTGGCTCACATGGTCCCGGGACGCTCGCTCCGCGTGCAGGCTGCGGGCGGGGAGGAGGGGTGGAGAGCGGAGGGTCAGCCGGCCCCACCTGCCCCGGACCCGTGCGCTGGAGCACCGGGGGTCTGTCAGCCTGTCCGTGTCGGACGCTTTGCCTCATCCTGGCCCCGGCCTCGGCGCCGTCCGAGCTTGTCCACCCCCTGCCCTAAGCAGCTGCACGTGCCGGCTGTGGAGAGACAGAGGGCGTGCGGGGCGGGACACGCGGTGGGCACCTTTGGTGACGGTGTCCTGACCCCTGGGACAGGACAGTGACCAGAAGTGTAAGCTTCAGTCCTGAAGGGCTTTCTCCCGGGGGCTTCAGAAGGCTGGACCCGTGGTCACAGGCTGTCACGGACACCGCCTCCAGCTCAGGGATCTCTTCCCAAGGGTAGGCAGGCTGCTTCCCGCGGGTCCCAGTGGTGTGGGCCGCCCGGAGTGTGCCGTGTCCCGCCGGGTGTCGGTGTGTCCTGCAGAGGGTGCACTTACTCCGAAAAGGTCATTGTTGCGGCTCTGAAATTCACACCTCTGTGGGGGTGTCCTGCATTGTATTTGCCAAATCTGGCCCCGAATCCTGTGGAAAGCATGGACCCGCCCCGCAGAAAGTCCCTGCCGAGGGCCACCTACAGGCAAGTCCTCAATAAATGCACGCGGCGTTGTTGGGATTCAGCATGGGGTCAGCATCTCATTCCCGCTCCGCTCTCTGCAGGCTGCTCCCCAAGGAAGTGTGGCCGGGGCGTCACCGACACTGTCATCAGCAGGGACGAAGCCCAGCGGATTCGCAGGTACCCAAGACTCTTCTGTCTGAACACACGGGAAAGTGGGGCTGTGGGACAGGAAGCGGACAGTTACTACGGGGAAAAAAAAAGACAATTTAAAGAAATTCACTTAGAATTCCGTAAGAATTTCCTCATGTGCTTCCAAGGGCAAAAGTGGGCTTTT
>PISX010004827.1:0-115762 GCA_004024625.1 Mellivora capensis | reverse complement strand
GGAAGAGATTATGCTGAGTGAAATAAGTCAAGCAGAGAGAGTCAATTATCATATGGTTTCACTTATTTGCGGAGCATAACAAATAACACGGAGGACGTGGGGAGATGGAGAGGAGAAGGGAGTTGAGGGAAATTGGGGGGGAGATGAACCATGAGAGACTATGGACTCTGAAAAATAACCTGAGGGTTTTGAAGGGGCAAGGGGTGGGAGGTTGGGGGAGCCTGGTGGTGGGTATTGTGGAGGGCACGCATTGCATGGAGCACTGGGTGTGGTGTAAAACTATGAATTCTGTTACGCTGAAAAGAAATAAAAAAAAAATCAAAAAAAAAATCTGATTGTCCAAGCTCTATTAAAGAAACTGTTTCAGAGGAAAGAACATCTCCCAAAGAAAAATCCAGGCACAGATGGCTTCAATGATAAATTCTAATAAACATTAAGGAAAAAATAATACTAGTTCTCCACACACTTCTTTTAAAAGAAATAGAAGGTACACTTGATAATTGTTTAATGAAACAAAAATTATACTAATATCAAACCTGACAAGTACATTATAAGAAAACTACAGTATCTCATGAACACTGACACAAAAATATCCAAAATATTGAACCCAACAATAGATAGAAAATGTAATACATTATAACCAAAAGTGGATTTTTGCCAAAAATGCAGGGATGGTCAAATATTCAAAAATCAATTATAATAAAGCACCATTCAATTAAGTAAGAAGAACCATCTCAACAGATACAGGGAAAAATCTGTGACAAAATTCAACAAGCAGTCATGATTAAAATAAACACACACACACACACACACACACACACACACACACAGCAAACTAGGAATGGAAAGGAACTTCCCCTACCTGACAAATGGCATCTACTAAATGCATATTGATAACCTCTCATCACTATTGAAAGGGAAAATGTCTTCCTTTTCTGATAAGAACATAGCACTAGTACTCAATATCATAATGGAAGTCCTGCCACTGTAGTAAGGCAAGGGAAAAAGTGGAAAGGCAGATGATTGGGAAGAAATAAGCCTGCTTAGATTCATAGACCACGTAAACATAGAAAATCCCAGCAAATACATAAAAAGCTACAGAACGAATAAATGAGATTAACAAATTCATAAAAGATCAATATTTTAAAACACCATTTATGTTCTATATACTAGCACCCCCCCCCGAAAACTGATATTTAAAAATAGTACCATTTAAAGAAGCACTAAAAAAATTTTTAAAACATAGGCTTAAATCTTTAAAAATTGTGAAATTTATGCTGTGTGCATGCTGAGAATTACAAAACACCGATAAAAGAAATCCAAGATGATGTTAATTAATAGGTAGAGATATCATGACCATGAAAAAAAAAAAAGACTCAAAGTTGTTAAGATTTCAGTTCTCCCCAAACTGATCTATAGATCTAGCCATCACATTTAAAACCATGTAAACGGGGCACCTGGGTGGCTCAGTGCCTTCGGCTCAGGTCATGATCTCAGGGTCCCAGGATCGAGCCCCACATCAGGCTCTCTGCTCAGCAGGAAGCCTGCTCACCCCCACCCCACCTGACTCTCTGCCTACTTGTGATCTCTGTCAAATAAAAATCTTAAAAAAAAAAAAAGTCATGATTTTTGTAGAAATTTTCAAGCAGATGTATTTATATGCAATGGCAAAGGAACTGGAAAAACAAAAAGTGATTTTGAAAAAGAATTACAGGATACACTTTGTCTGATTTTAGGTTTTACTGTAATATACTGCAGTAATAAAAAAGTGATATTGATGAAAAAGTAGAAACAGATTACAAGAGCAGAATGCAAAATCAAGAAATGCATCCTCGGGGGCCTGGGTGGCTCAGTGGGTTAAGCCTCTGCCTTCGGCTCAGGTCATGATCCCAGGGTCCTGGGATCGAGCCCCACATCGGGCTCCCTGCTCAGCAGGGAGCCTGCTTCCCTTCCTCTCTCTGCCTGCCTCTCTGCCTACTTGTGATCTCTGTCTGTGAAATAAATAAATAAAATCTTAAAAAAAAAAAAGAAATGCATCCTCACATACTTGTTCAATTGATTTTTCTAGAAAAAATGCAAAGGCAATTAAATGGAAAATGAATTTTTCAACAACTAGTGCTAGAAATACCAATGTACATATGCAAAAAAAAAATCAAAAATTTAAATTCCAATTAGATTCCAAAAAATAAATTCCAACTCATAAATATAAAAGCGAAAACCAAAAAAAGTAAAACATAGAAAACGCCTTTTTGTTTTGTTTTCAAGTAGGCATAAATCTCTTGAGTTATAATTTTATGTTGATAAACTGACTTCATAAAATTTTTAACTTCATAAAAGTTAATAATTTAGACCTCAAAAATTTTTAAATTTCATCTTCCCAATAATTCTGTTCCAAGCCAAGATACCAGATTTAAAACAAATCAAATGAGACAGTTTTCAGCACTTGGGACATCCCTGAGAGACGGAAAATAGAAGTGATCTCTAGAATCATCCCAAGTTACAGTCTTTAAAGCCTTGCCAGGGTAGGACTCAGGGAAGGTGCACCAAGGCAGAGTTTGGCAACCTCAGCTCCACGGAGTCCAAGGACAGCAAGCAGGGTAGAAGATGCAGGGCAGAGTGAAAGAAAGAACACCTGCTGAGGGTCCCCATAAGTATTCAGGAGAACACTGGCAACTGTGTTTGTGTGAGGAAATGACCTAAGATTGAGGAAAGTTATCTACCCTAAATGGTCAGAAGCTTGCAAATAGCCAGGAATAATGACTATTCCTACCAGATTGGAAAACCTCCTTAATTCCAAAAGCCTTGTGTAGACTATCCAGAAGGCTCTTGTTTCACTAAATCCAAGAACTTAGTGGCTAAACCCTGGATTAAACACTGGTCTGGTTCTTTGTTGGGTGGGTCCCAACCTGTTGATATTGACACTTTGGGCTAGGAATGCCCAAGGCACATGCCCAGCCCCATAGAACTCCTAGTGAGCTCCCAGACATGTCCCCCACCAGGGCCAATGTTGTGGCTGGATGGACCATCGTGGTTCTTACTATGAGGGCAGGATACACATAAGCAAGAAAGCATTAGGGAACTTGAAAAAAACAAGATTTCTTACTCACAGTTCTCAGTGGGTACATGAAATGCCCAAGGGTCACACAGCAAGGTAGGGTAAAGAGAGACAAAGCACAGTGAGATGGGTCCCTGCCATCATCAGGGTCTGGGGGTGATGTGTCTCCTGTTTTCTGCATTTGCTCTTTATTGGCCAATCTAAAGCATCAGAGTGGGGAGCTATGGCTCAGGAAGTTCGAGGTGAGGTTCCCTGAACCGTTATCTAGGTTGCCCGGGGCTTTCTGCAAGAGGGATCTTCATGGGTAGGGGCAACCTAACTCCTTATCTGGTTGTTTAGCTATTAGCAAAACCACTTGGATTGTTTCTGCCTTTTGGCCATTATAAATGCTGCTGCAGCAAATACTGGCATATAAGCATCTGAGTGACTGCTTTCAATTCTTCTGCTATTAAACTAGAATTGCTGGGTCCTATGGTAATTTTAGGCTTAGCTTTTTCAGAAACTGCCAATCTATTTCCCATAGCTGTTGCACCATTTTACATTCCTACCAGCAAAGCACAAGGTTTCTAAAATTTTCCACATCCTCAACCAACACTTGCTGTTTTCCGCTTTTTTAAATTATTGCCATCCGAGTAGGTGTGATGTGATATTTAACTGTGGTTTTAATTTGCATTTCTCTGTCGTACATCTTTTCATGTGATTATCGACCATTTGTTTCTTCTTTGGAGAAATGTTTATTCAAGTCCTTTGTCCATCTTTAATTTGGTTGTCTTTTTGTTGAGTTGTAACTCTTTATATATTCACCCTTTATCAGATATGTGATTCACAAATACTTTCTCCTGTTCTTGTTACTTTCTTTCTAAGTAGACTCCACATCCAACATGGGACTTGAATTCACAACCCTGAGATCAAGGGTTGGATGCTCTCCCAACTGAGTGAGCCAGATGCCCCTTGTCACTTTTTTTTTTAATTTTTTTTTTAAGATTTTATTTATTTTTTTGTGAGAGAGAGAGAGAGAGAGAGAGTGAGCACAGGCAGACAGAGTGGTAGGCAGAGGCAGAGGGAGAAGCAGGCTCCCTGCCAAGCAAGGAGCCCGATGTGGGACTCGATCCCAGGACGCTGGAATCATGACCTGAGCCGAAGGCAGCCGCTTAGTCAACTGAGCCACCCAGGCGTCCCCCCTTGTCACTTTCTTGATAATGTCCTTTAATGAACAAAAGTTTTCAATTCTGATGGAAGTCCAAATCATATTTTTTCTTCTGCTGCTCATGCTTTTGTGCCATGTCTAAGAATACACAGATAAATCCAAGATCATGAAGACTTACCATGTTTTCCTCTAAGAGTTTTATGGCTTTAGCTCCTAGATTACTGATCTATTATGAGATAATTTTTGTACATGGTGTGAGGTGGAGACTTAGTAAATCTAGGGATAAGACAGAAACATAAAGTACAAGGGACATGTAGAAAAGCTCGAGGATCTGAAAGTGGAGTTGAAATGGGGATACTGAGACAGTACATTTTAAATGGTTACTGAGAGGCCACTTAGCTATTGAAGGAGGCCCCAAATCTTGATTCCTATCTCCCAGGAATAATCTTGGTCAGCAAGCAATATTAATATAACATTGCTACCAGTAAGTAAATTCAGGAACATATCAAATACTACACATAAAATGAAGGCAGCTCTGTCTTTTATATATTATTACAATAAAGATGGGTTAAATAATAGAATTTAAATATTCTGAATAGTGTTTTCACTCAGTGATTCATAATTAACTCTGCTTAATATACCAGTCTATTTTAGAATGTCTCAATAATAAACCCAGAGTTAAGTAAAAAATCCAATAAAAGTATATGAAATGTCACTAGTAACCTTTTATGGGAACTCTATACCCTTGAAAAATTCACAGAAGATAAACCCAATGAACACTTAGCGATATTATGGAAGGAAATGAACATAAGCATTGTCTTTATCACGGGCTTAAGGGAGTATTTGTTTCATGCGTCATCCTAGCATTTTTGTGCCCCAGAGGTTCTAGTTGAGAAGATAGGTCATCCTCACAGTGGTAGAGGCTTAATGGGTTCTTCAATCTTGATCTAATCCAGCCCCTTAATCTGCTCCTACTGATCTGTCTGATCAGTCAAAAGCCACTTCTATCTATCCTTAAATTCTCAGAAGAATCCTAGAACATGAGAGAGATTCTAAAAACCCAGTCTCATGGGCTCAAAAAGGGTCCTGAAGATACTGTCTCCAAACTCCTTTGAGTACATTAGGTGAGAAACATCTAAGGCTTCAAGGAGACAGGCAATAAACAAAAGACAAATGGCTTCCAGTCAAGGTTGTCCCTCAAGTTCTAGTAGGAACAGAAGGAAAAAGGGCCAATTTCAGGTTTAAAAAGTTGACCATAGTGACTTTTTAAAGTAGTATGATGATCTGCTCCTGCGACTCTAGGTTTTATCTGGGCATCTCTGCAACAAATGCCACTATTGACATTTGACATTCACCAAAGCATTCATTAATGATACTTACATTTTGTAAATTTTCATAACAGAGTTTGAATAAAAACAAAAAACAACTTTTAACTATTTTTTTTATTTCAGGACACTTATTTTTTAGAAAGTGTTTCATTGGAGGTCAAAATATACTGTCGCTAGGAAAATAAATATTTCAGTGACAAAGTTCTATGTGACTTCAATCAAAGCTAATTTCCCATCTCTTGAAATTGTATTTTGGAATTGCAAGTTTTACAACCTAAAATTATTCATGTGTCAACGCTCTTACAGTCAGTATAATAAACTCTATACAGTTCCACCAGCTTCCAAATAAAAGAATTTCCATCTTTGTAAGTTGTAATATAAAATCTAAAAATTCACATTTCAGCCTCAAGGACATATATGTCAGGAAAAAACATGTATATATACAACAGTGCCTTTGTTCCTATAATATTAAAAATGATTTAGTCTAAGCTAGGAAATACAATTAAGTGGATTAAGTACAAAAGGACACCAGTTTTTAAAAATGGGAGGATACTGCAAATGTAAAGTTGAAAATTTTAACACAGTCCTCCCCCCAAGTGTTTCTGACACTTGTTGTATGCTCTAGGAAGAATTATGTCTTCTAATAAACTTTACACAAGTATGTTTTATAGGTGTACATACTTTCTCACAAATAAACCAAAAGCAAATGAAAATAAATTTCCTTATCAGAAAAGTAACAGGGACACCTATGGTGCTGACAGTTGAAGGCTCCACTCTTGGGTTTCAACTCAGGTCGTGATCTGACTTGTAGGACTGAGCCCCGGGCTTAGCCAAGAGTCTGCTTGAGACTCTCTCCCCCTCTGCCCCTTTTGCTCTGCTCTCTTCCTCTCCCCTTAAATAAATAAATAAATATTAAAAAAAAAAAAAAAGGGAAGAAAAGTAACAATCCTGTCTGGATCTTAAACAACAATTTCCAGCTTCTAGTTACCAGTTCTAAGACACTCACAGAGTTAATCCTGCTTGATGCAGGGATGAAAGTGATCTCCTGCCGCAGGGTGAAGGGAGCGAGTGGCATGGGAGAGGGCTGAGGATTTATCCAATATTATTTAAAGAGCCCAGAGACAGTCTGAAAAATCTCTTTGATCACACCACTTTCCTTGTGTTGCTGGCACATCTTTTCTTTTTTTAAGAAATACATTTTATCTTCTTAAGTGAAATATCCATTAACCAGAAGTACTTTTTGTCAGCCTAAGCTATAAAAATGTCATGCATAGAAACTGACAAAACAGCAAAACACCCAACTTACATATTTTAGGCATATTTATTTAATAAATAACTTCAGTAAACAGCATGTAAAAAGTGAACTGTTAAAATTAAAAGGCACTTAACACAAGAATGTGAGTAGGATGAAACAAAACGGGCAAACGGTGAGAAGGAAATATACAGTGGTCTGTTACAGCGTGGGCAGAAGGGGGGATGTGAGTAAGTGAGGACTGAGGACAACTTCACATGTTCATTAAAAAGGCAAATTTACAGCTGAAATGTCAAAGAAAAAGTACTGGTAAAAAAAAGTCTAACCCCCAAATTGCAAACAAATACATTAAATGATTAGAAGAGGTGAGGTGATAAAAAGCACCAGGCTTTAAAAGAAATACAATGAATAAAATAAATTCACCCAAAGGTCCTCAATTCAGCAAATATTTTGTAAATTAAGGCCATTATGTAAATGATGCTAAATTAAGGACTTTTTTGCAGAAAATTTCCCATTACTTTTATCCAAGGCTTGACTTTCTAAAGTGAAGGCAAAGAGTTACCAAGATTAAGTAACTCTTAAAATGGCACACAGGTTTTAAAGCTATGTTTTCCCTTCCTAACTCTCTTTCTCCCGTGGCCTCTGTAGATCAAATATTTCAAAACTATTTTACACCAGTAATTCCCAATATGCTCAATCTTTCAGATATGTCATCAGTCTTGTCTACTAGGCAAAGAGCAAAATAACATTTAAAACAATTCTAAACTAGCTACGTCGGACATTTACTTTGGATTCTGTAAAACTAAAACCTGACATATCTGTAAAGCTAAAAATCAATTTTAATACTTGATTAATGGAAACTCTCAGCATACTCATTACTTTAACTACTGTCCTTTCAATCACTCTAGCAATATCACTTAATCCCCAGTAAGAGCCTGATTTCAACAGTCCAGGAGGAAAAGGTCAAAAAGGCACAAAGTGACCTTCGCTGATGAGGATAAGCATCCTGTCTCAAGTTTTTTGTCAGTCCCTGGCATTGATTAAAACATTATTTTCAAAATAATAAAAACCTTTTTAAATTATACATATTGTACATTTTCAAAAACTGCACATGAGAGAAATCATAGTGCTACTGCCCTAAAGCTACCTCACTGTGACTGTGAAAATTACCACTCTGCACTCAGTGTCGTCAGTCTGCACGGGCCACGCTCATTTGCCCTCGTATTTTGGATTGACAACAGTTGTCACAGCACTCTTATAAATCGGATTTTCACCCTAAAAAAAAAAAGTGAGAAAAATGATTGGTCTACTAAAATCGTGTAGTATTATTAGACAACATTGAAAGTGAATGGTCATTTTTGGACATTCTTTCCATTCTTATCTGTCCAGATATCACACTCAATTTTTTAGAAAGGCACTGATAAAAGTTTACACAGAAATGAAACATGAAAGCTTGGCTCTTCAAGTGGAAAGGTGACCCTGTAATCTGGCATCATTTCATTCCCGAGTCCTTCCTACACGGCAGGATTAAGAATGTCCTCCACAGCAGAGAATGTGCTATTAAGGCTTCTCTCCTCTCAACTATAGTTTTCAATGCCTGTCTTAAAGAAGAATTAACCCTTCTGCCATTAACTGCCTGATTCTTAACCCTTCACTGTGGGTAAGAAGGTTCCTGATAATTCCTGGGAATCCTGTACTGTCATCTCTGTGAGGGAAGCGTTCTCCCGAGGCTCTTCCACCACAGAACTTACTGATACAGACAGTCCTGCGACAAGGCTGTCACAGGATTGCTGAGGGTCCTGTGCCTCCACAAGTCGTCACATTGCCAAATTTGCTTAAAATGTTAACACAAATAATACCATTCTTCATGAAATAATTGTTATCCTTCGGTATCACACTGGTAAAATGTTTTATCTTTCTTGCAATACTAAATTGTGTTAAAGAATACTTACTCCAAGCCATCAATACAAGAGCTCTTTCAAGATCCAAAAATATGCAGGCACTGATGTTTTAAGCAGGCAAACAACATACACTCCCACACTACCATTTTCTTAAAAAAAACCAAAAAACCCAAAAAACAAAATCGTTATGCTAAGTGATACATTTCAATATCCACTATAGCATTTTCTTTCTCCTATCCTTATAAACTGAAAGTAGGCTTAAAAGCCAACTGAGAAGTATGGCCAATAATCCTCTATCAGAGGAAATTACAGTGAGCACAAGTCAATAAATGTTAAATAAAAACTTAAGGTATTAAGTTTTTAGGTAAAAATTAGGACTTTGAAATGCTGTTTGGTTTTGTATTGTACCATAGAGCCATTTGTGGTGACTTTTTAAATATTTGTAGAAAGCATCTAAATAGTGATTTTTGCTTTTAAAATTTATTTATACTTCACTGCAGATTATATTTGGATATGGCTTTTATTGCTGCAATTTTTGCCCTCTTGTAGGGTACAATCTGGTGGATGACACACATGCAAATAAGTTAAGGCACGTTGAAACAGTACTAAATACAACTACGTACACAATATGGGAGCAGTAAAAGAACAAAGGGACTTAGAGAAGATTAAAGGTATTTTCAGAGAAACTGATTATAGATAAAATATTAAAAGATAAATAGAAACACAAGGAAAATTGAAGTTCATAGGCAAAGTCAAGGTCTAGGGAAAAGAATGACACATTTGTGTAGAAATACATACAGTTTAGAAGTTTTTAAGAGTGTGCGTGTGAGTGTATGTCCTGAGGTGTGAGCAAGGGAGAAGAGACAAGAGAGAAGGACAGTGCCAAATCCTAAAGGTCCTGTAGGCCACGCTTAAAAGACTGAATTTTATCCCATAGATAGGAAATCACTGAGGAAAAGTATAGCGTGTAAAGTTGGGTGGTCCTGAAACACACGGAATAAACCACTACCACTTCAGCTCAGCAGTCAGTCTGAAGTCCTAAGACAGGACACCATGTTTTAGCCCCACCCCAATCGCACCCCACAAAATACAACGTGACCAGTCATTTCAGAAGCATGGAACTCAGGATCCCTCAGAGACAAACATTACATAATCTGGATGATTGAAAAAAAACCACAGGAGGATATCAACTTCTTATCTCTTATCCAACTGAAGCTAATACATTATTATACAGACATTACAGCTGACATTTCATAACGGAGACAGGAAACTGGATCCTGGCAACTACATTCTTAGCAAGTTATATAGTACAAATAAGTTAAACTCTCTATTTCCATCTTCCTATTCAGCATATGATGCTAAAATTAGATTCTTCCAAATATACTGAGAAAAACAAATCACGATTTTCCTTTAAAACAATACATTAGATCCAATATTTCATACTTAAGAATTGTAAGGGAGGTAAACTCATATACAAACCAAACCAAACAAACAAAAAACCCCAAAATAAAAAAAAACCAGAAAACAAAACAAAACAAAAAAACACCCAAATTACTGATGAGTCCAAAATACATAAGGCAGAAACTTACCTTTGGAGAAAAGTGCCTTTTCATATACACAAATGTTTATATATTTATTATTACATCCAAACAAAAGTTTAACATGCAAGTTTAGAGGTAAAATTAAACTATCTGTGTTAGGCATCATTTTTAAATGGAGGTAAACTAAAGTAAACCAGATTAGTTTCCATCGTTCAGAGTGCAACCCCATCCCTATCTTGAAAAAAAAAAATTAAAAGCATATTTAAATCAAGAGAAAAGGGTTATATTCAGCAGTGAAGTTTTCTGCACTCAGTAAAATGTCATCTTTATGTTCACACTGGAGTGACTGAGAGCAGTGGCTACAGAATCATCGCGGATTATAACATAACATACTAGACAGACAACACACACCTGTGAGAGATTAGGAAGCTGCATTTAAATTTGCATAACAGCAAGGAGGATAGACAATTTTTTAATCCACTTTAAAATTATAAAGTTTTTATTACCTACATAATAGTCTTACGACGTAAAGTAATTACAATGTCTGTTCACTACCTGAAATATGTTAATGACATAATTCATTGATTGGTAAACGCTGGTCCCGTATCAGAAGTGTTTCACAATCATGATTTTCATTTCTTAATGCTCATTAATTTCTATTGTTTATTTCTACTTTAAATTCTTGTGAGAAAACATCTCAGAATAACCTGTAGCCATTAATTTACTGGATTTCACTAATGAATAATAAAATTTTAGCTAAACTTTTACTTCTTGAGTTATCCAAAAGGCTTATTTTGGCTGAAGTAAAAGTAACATTTTAGCCAAAATTAATGATATAAACATTAAGTTTCACTATTATTGATTAATTTCCTTCAATGTACAATTTCATGTGTAGTAAAGGTAGAAATTACACCTTTTAATAGGATACACAGAAATTTAACTCATTTGAGAAGTAACCATATAGAATTGTCAATATTTGACTGTTTTTGACCTACCAAAAAAAAGGAAGGAAGGAGGGAAGGAGGAAAGAAAGGAAGGAAGGGAAGGGGGTAGGATGGATGGAAGAAAGGAAGGAAGGAAGGAAGGAAGAAAGAAAGAAAGAAAACTGAGCAAATCTGTTTCCTTCTAAAAATACTCCATGGAAAGGATTAAGGAAAGAGAAGAACACACCAAGTCTTGACTAATACAAAAATGTACCAGCCTGCCCATATATGAATGTGATGGTAATCTTCTGCCATCAAATTTAATCTTGCCATTGAAAAAGTCTTAAAATCTGCTTAGAAATAAAAGAAAAATCTGACAAGTAATGGCTTCCAATAGTCTTAAAAACACTAAGCAATCCTGTATTTCAAGTATACTCTCAGTAAATAAGCAAAAAAAGTGTCATTAAGTGGTATGTCTGTTATAATGTTTGTCCAATACATTGTTACAATGTTACTCTAAATTACTACAAATGCTGAAAGTCTCTATAAAGAATGATCTACCTCTTTTTTTTTTTTTAAGATTTTATTTGTTTACTTGACAGACAGAGATCACAAGTAGGCAGAGAGGCAGGCAGAGAAAGAGGGGGAAGCAGGCTCGCTGCCGAGCAGAGAGCCCGATGCGGGGCTCGATCCCAGGACCCTGGGATCATGACCTGAGCCAAAGGCAGAGGCTTTAACCCACTGAGCCACTCAGGCGCCCCTGATCTACCTCTTCTTAACCAGGTAACAGAATCTTCTCCTGAAGATGAGTGACTACTGCTAGTCCATTGTAGTGGATAAGAACACAGACCGTGGAGTCCAAACTGCCTGGGTCTGATTCTGAGCTCTTCCACTAACCAGTCATGTGTGAGCCTGGTCAAGTTACCTAACCCTTCTGTGCCTCCATTTTCTAATATGTGAAATTAAAAAAAAAGAGTCCTTGGGAAAGCAAAGAGGAATTCTGGATCACCAGCCAGGAGAATCTGTTCTTATTATAACCTTTTAAATCAGTTTTAGGGAATTACATAATTGTATCAAAATATGCCAGAAGCATTTCATGAAAATTCAGATATAAGGAAATCCTGACCACTACTAATAAAAGAAAAAATAATAAATCTGTCATTCATGTAAAATGTACATTCACCAAAATAGATTTACCCTAGCTCAGTGAATAGGAAAAGCAAGCCTTATTACAACTTTGAATTTTCAACTAAATTTTTATATAAAAATATTTTATATATTTTTATACATCAATTTTTATAAATATTTTATATACTGAAAATGGGACTTTCTCTTTAAAGTCTGTTTTTTTTTAAGAAGTTCAATGTTAGATTTGAATATTAGAACCATTCAATAACCAGAAAAAAAAAAACCATAAATAAAAGGTCTTCTGGTTTTTAATAGAATTTCAACTTAAATCAAGAACTAAAGAATCTCCAAATAGTTCTAGAACCAAAGATACTGTAGTTGCATATTATACCAATGTTTCATCAGGTTACATTTATTTTTCTATTTTGCAATTTAGATTTCACTTTTCACTATTTCACCCTGAAATCTCCATATAGTGACTCATATGTAAAGATAATGCCACCTGAAGCGCAGAAGCGTCGTGAAGATTATAACTGACAGGCTGGTATCACATAACGCAGTTCATTAGCCAGACACCCACACCCACACAACAGAGGTTATTAGAGCTCCCCGTTATAGATGTGACAGCTAAGCTCTGAACAGCCACGCGGCTCAATGCTGTTGAAGGGCTGGGCTCTGACACCAAGTCGGTCTGACCACAAAGCATGTCCTCTTTTTACTACAACCCAGCTGCTGCTCCTGCACCAGAGAGCTGGTTTTAAAGCCCTTTGAAACACTAACTCTAAATTAACACACACACCAAAAAAAGCCACAATATAGCCATATAAATAAAGCCAGACTTTAAAAAAAACAGCACCAGTGATAAAGCACACACAGTGCAGTAAAAAATAATAAGAGTTCACATGCAAAAACAGAAAATGAAAGAAGATACGAACGGCAACTTAGAGACCAGCTTTACGTCCATAGTTTGGATTCTTGAAATTATTAATAGGACTCTTGTAAATCGGATTTTCTTGCTAAAGTAAAAGAAATAGTTTCTAATGATTTCATCAGAAAAAAAAAATTGACATGTATAGTGTTTAACCACTATAAGAGAATTTTCACTGTGTTATAAATTTTACTTTATACTTCCAAATATCATTATTTACAAAAAAAAAAAAAAAAAAATTACAGTAAAATGCAAATGACTAAAATTCATTTATACTTTAAAATTACCAAAGACTGCTTTCTTGTGTCAAAAGATAAATACATGAAGGCCAACATTTGGCCACCCCACCCTTGGACTTCATATTTCAAAATACATTATATGCTAGCACAACATTCCACTCACAGCTTTTAAAGTTTTTTACAAAGTTTATTAAGTTATAATTTGCAGAATGTTATATATACCCCTTTTAAGTATAGAGTTGTACATACATACCCACAATTCAAGATCATCCCAAGAAGATCCCTCATGCCCTCTCCCCTCCAACTCCAGCCTCTGGAAACCACTGATTTAGTTCTGCCCCTATAGTTCTGCCTTTTCCACAATGTCATATAAGGAGAATCATAAAATGTGTAGCCTTTTGAGTCTGGCTGCTTTCAATTAAGGTTCTTCATTGGAAAGGAGAGAGAAAGAGAGAGAGAAGCTTTCCACTGATTATCTTGCTACACAGGTAACACTATTTAGAATTCTATTTTACATGAGATGAGAAAAGGCAGACGAGCAGATTTAAGATCAAAATTAGGAAATAAAAACAATGACCACAGTATTCAGAATATCCTTTCTTAAAATGTTTTGTTTTAAGGGGATATTATTTAAGATGTTTTCTGCTTTTCACTAAATACAAGTTCCCTGAGCGATGAACTTCCGGAGAAATAAAATACTTAAAGAAGACTTTAATAATCAGTTTTAGAGTTAACAGACAAGCCTTAGAAGTGTTACATTTACTTTGTAAACCTCCTTACATTTTAGATGTTCTGCAACTTACCGTGTCCCATTTGGCATTCATTTTCTCCTTTTCGAATTTCGCAAATTCTCTTCTGTCATGAATTATCATTAAAAGCTTCCAAATCAGCAGCAATGCAAGGCCAATAAGAACAATGCCAGCAACCACGCCAGCTACAATTGGAATGATGTCTGGACCAGTGGGACACTCTGTAAAATAAAAAGGAAAGAGTGAGCCCACAAGGGATGATACATGCAAAGTACAGCCCAAACTACAAAGACCTCATTAGTCTCGTATCCAAAACATATAGGAATAAAATCCCAAAATAAGTAAGTGAAAAGAATTCTGAAGAATCTATAAAAAAGATTCTAGAACAAGTGACTTTATAAAGCCATAGGATACATGATCAATAAATAAAAATTATATGTATTTCTATATGTTATACAGAAGTTCATTTCTCCATAATGGAAATTGAAATTTAGAAAATAATATGTTCTACAACAGCATCAAAAATCATGAAGTACTTATGTACACATCCAACAAAATATGGGCAAGACTTGCATGCAAAAATTACCAAGCACTGATGAAAGAAATCAAAGACCTGAATAAATAATGCTAAGATGTCAATTCTCCCTCAATTTGATCTACATAAACTCAGTGCAATCCCAATCAAAATCCTGGCAGGAGTTTTATAGATATAAGCAAGTTAATTCTACAATGCACAAGGAAGGCAGAGAACTACAAAAGCGTTTAAAAAACACTCTGGAAAAGAACAAAGTTGGACATCTCATATCACCAGATTACAAGACTAACCATGAAGTAACAGTAATTGAGACAGTGTGGTATATTGGCTAAAGGTCAGATGCACAGATTAATGGAACAGAATAAATAATTAGAAATAGGCCAACATACATAAGATCATCTGATTTTTCAACAAAGGTAGAGAAGGGTCAATCCTTCCAACACATAGTGCTAGAAATACTAGACATCCACATGCAAAAAACTGAATCTCACTCCATATACTAAGATTAACTCGAAATGAGTTATAGACCTAAATGGAAAACCAGAAACTATAAACCTTCTAGAAGAAAACACAGGAGAGAAGTCCTTTTGATCCTGAGTTAGGCAAAGAATGCTAATGTAATAGTAAAAGCAAGATCCATAAAGAAACATTTGGCAAACTGTAGTTCATCAAAATTAAAGCTTCTTTTAAAAAACACTGTTAAAAAGGTGAAAAGAGAAGGAAGCATTAACTGGTAAACAATATTTGTCAAACACATACCTGGAAATGCAAAACAATACAGAAACTTCAAAAACACAGTTTGGCTATTTCTTACAAAGTTAAACATATGCTCACCATATGCTCCGAAATCCATTCCTACTACACTTCCAAAAGAAATGAAAATTTACATTTCACAAAAACCTGTATACAAATGTAGAAAGAATATACAAAAAAGTGCCTATAAAAATCAAAATAAAAAATGTTTCATCTTCTGAGAAGCTAAACAAAATTCATGTTTTACAATATCCTTTAGCAAATTATCTTTCCCAGTAGTACCTAAACCTAAATCAACCTCAAACTTAAGCATCATCAATAATGATCTAAGTCCTAGTAAGTTCCTGGTTAAAAAAGAGTCAGGCAGTATGTGAGTGGATTCACGCATTTGGTCTTTAAACTCTCCACTCATAACACTTAAGACCTGCTTTCTCTTTTCCTTATTTCTTATATAGTTAACAATACTATTTTAAGCTTTGAGATTTAAACTGCCTTAACTTGAACCTAAAATAATCCAGCTGGAGGGAGGCCATCATTGGGTGTTAGGGAAAATGCCAAGAGGCCTAAGTAGTAGCAGAAAGAAGACAAAAGAAAAATAATGTAAAATGATCAGATTTTTACCTGGAGTCTCTACAACATGAACGATGGCCTCATTGTTCCCATTTACTGAATATGTGAAATAGAACCAGCAGTCGTCAACATCCTTCTCCTTACAGTGGGACAGGGGATCAACCTGGCCTGGCTGCGGTAATTTGTCCCGATTTTCAACCTTGGTGATATTGAAATGTGAACATTCCTGTGCACATGTGTCTTTCTTTTCTCCTTTATTGAAGGCTCTGCACTGAACACATTCTCTGTGAAAATACAAATTATATTAAAAAAGTATTTAAAATTTAAAATGAGTATTTGCTGAAAGACTATTTCGTGTAAATAAATGGAGAGGCACAGGACACTTCTAGATGGAAAAACTAAACATAAAAATGCTCGTTTCCCCAGTGAAATTACATAGTACAGTTCAAACTAAAATCCAAAGAGAGAAATAAAAAAGTAGTAAAATAAAACTAGCCTTATCAGACATTATAAATGCATAGCACAAAACCAAAATGATTTAAACAGTGTGCCGTTGATACAACAGTCCTTCAAAAGACAAAACCTTCCATTTTGCTTAGTTTAGTCAAGAGATAGTAATTAAACAAGTGGTAATACTAACTCACAAAGGTTACCATGTGGAGTCAGCGACACAGCGAATTCGGACCAAAACGATGGCACCAACTACTCTCCTATGACACACTTAAGTATTATACAACAAACACCAGCGACTGAGAAAGGACTTTTAAGACTCAGAGCGGGCCACCGTGTGTCAGAGATTTTATTTCCAGTGTGACCGAATATCAGTACTATTTTGGTTCTAGTCTAATACTACACAGTTAGGTCAACAGACCGCAAATACCAACTGTTTCCGGCACCTGGGAAAGACTTACTTGTGTTCCGCACAGACACCGAGGCAGGTCTGACACATCTCACAGGTCGGCCCTTGGAACTTGGGGTCAGTGCACTTACAGGCGCCACACTCGCAGATGCCCCGGCCATTGCAGATCTGTCCGTTCGTGGCCAGGCACGAAGTCGTGTCCAGAGAACAGTCACAGGCACTGCCAGTGTAGTTGGGGTTGCACTCGCACACACGACACTTGCAAACACCATTTCCTGGGATTAAGAATATCATTTCTCATAACAGTGGTAAAGATATCAACCATGGCACCAACTTCAAAGTCAAAATAAGCAGTAATGTAGACGAACACGTAGCTAAGGATACACAGACCCTACAGTGCTGGCCTTTTTCTACTTATTCACCAAGCAAACTCCTAATGCTTTTTTATTGTATTAGCTGGGATCACACTTTAGAACCATTTTCAGACCCTTTTCTCACCTCCACAAATTAAGCCATTGGATCTATCGCAGTTGAAATTATCACACTCGCAGAATTTTCCAGAATAAATTTCATTTGTATTATCCCTCTTCCTACAAACACACTGCCCACAGACACACTCTCCATTGTTGCTGCAGATTTCCGAACTGTTTTCTTTCCTGCAGTAAGCATCCATATCTTCACTGTTCACTTCATCTGTGCTACATTCGCAATGTCTACCAACTCGGCCCTCGTTGCACCTAAAGAAAGAACCCAAAATTTCAATCACATAAAATAAAAATTTAAAATAACAAGTCATACTGTGAGAAAGATGGGGAGAGGAAATAAGACTGTGAACGGTATCTTCAAAATACAATTATATTACATAGAAGTTTCACACCACATGTCACAGACATGTATGAAAGTGTTCATATGTGCGCACGTGTGTGTGCGTGCACCAGCTAGGTTCACATGGAATATATGAAAGAGATTAGGGAAAAAAATGTCTTCAGGAAAATAACCATTTTGATCAAGATGAAAATATCTAGCACTGAAGAGGTAAACAAAACATTTGGAAATATAGGATCAACTTACTTTGAAAGAGTATGTTAGTTCTGTTCTCAAATGATATGCTATCACATTTGGTATTATAGATGAAGCATCTCTAAATTTAAAGCAATGGTCCAATCATTAATCTAAAAAGTACAATAAACACACCCCAAAAAGTGCATAGAAGTTAAAGAAAAACATACTGAGCATATCATTTAAAAAGATACTAATTAAAAACAGGTACATCCTATGGGTCCAGACTTTTCGGACACACTGTATATTTTGAACACCCAAGGCTTACAGACACTGGAAATATACTAATTCTGTATCTGGAGAATATGTAAAGGGGAGGAAGGCAAAATATTGTTTTTTTAAAGATTTATTTATTTTAGAGAGAGAGAGCATGGACCCAGGCCCACAGGCTGGGGGAGGGGGCAGAGGGAGAAGGAGAAAGAGGGAATCCTTAAGCAGACTCCCCACTGAGTTTGGATCCAACGCCCCTAGGCCTCAATTCCACAACCCTGAGACCATGACTTGAGCTGAAATCAAGAGCTAGCCGCTTAACTGACTGAGCCTCGGGCATCCTAGGAAGACAAGGCATTTTTAAGATTTTTTAGTTAATGAATTTTCCTAAAAATGGATCTACATGACTCAATCAGGATACATATAACATAAAAAAGTAAAATGTAATATTTAAATTGTTATTTAGAATAGACAACTAGTAACTGATGGTGAAATCCAGCCATTTATTTTTCTCATGATTAAAAACCCTTCAACACCTAGTCATTTGGGGCTGACATTTAGATCAAATTACTCTCCCCTTCCTCCTATCTTTCAAGGAGAAAGGTATATTCAGAACCTATTCAATTTTAATTTTTAATTAAAAGGTAACCACCAGTGTAAAAAAATTTTTTTAAATGATTCAATTACAGTTTTGTTAGTAGATGTTCAGAAAATAGTTTTTTTTTTTACTTTCACAAAATATATTTGTTTTTAAAAAATTATTCCAACAATGCAGAAGTACATGCACAAGGTAAACACCCTTTACTGCTTCCTGGTTCCACTTCCCAGATAAAACCATTGGAAGTTTGATATATCTTCCTAAAACCCTTTCTGTAAATGTATTTTATATAAGCTTATTTAGCTCTAGAAAATTCAGGTTGCTATTATATGAGGGGAAAAACCCAAAAGCTACCTTAACAATTTGTTAAATGTATGTCTTAGATGGCTGTAAAATCTTTTATTTGAAAGAACATCCTCTCGACAAAAAAGAAGGCAGGGAAGTACTTTCTATAAATACCACACAAGATCCTCAAGTTGATCTCATGGTGACCAGCACTGGTTGAAACAAAGAATTTACTTGCTCTAAATAGATTTTTTTCTGGATTTCTCAAAAGAGCCTGCCCACAACTTTCTAAACCTAATGTACCTCTCTCTATCATTCTCCAACAACCTCAGCTCACCTGCAAGCTCCACACTCGAACGTCCCATTTCCTTCATGACACTTTGGACTGCTAGGGATGCCTTCACTTTGGCATTCACATTCACAGATGAACTCAAGAATAACTTCTACTTCTTCAGTAAAGCCTAGAGGCTTAATTTTAATGGTTTCAGAATTCTTATTTGGACATTTATTTGAAGTTATGCTAATTTCAAATTGAACCTTAAAGGAAAAAAACAATTAAATTAACCACTAACTAAGCAATTTAAACCTGCTAAAAAATATTTCAAAAAGCTCATTTCTTTCACTGTTTCTCAAATTATAAACTAGATTTGCTTATAAACAATTTTTTTTTCTTCAGAAAAATGCTTATATAACTTACCTCATCTCCAATGGAAATATTGGAACATTTTCTTCCATTCTCCCCAGTTCCGTTCACCCCATTCTTACAGTAAGATTTGTAATTTATTGTTACTCCTTCTGGCAACTTGCTATTTTCCAAAATGACTTCTGAGGATAAGGACTGAAAGAAAGACAACAAAATGCTACTATAAAGTATACTGAATGCATAAAACCAATGGGCAAAATGAACTACTAAGAAATGTTATTATTTAAATAAAAGATTTGGAGCCAAATCCTGAATGACCAGAAAACACAAGACCACAGAGAAACAGGCTCAAATCAAAATTCTTCAAAATACTGTACATGATTAGAAAGTAAGATGGAGGGCTTGGGTAGCTCAATCTTAACTCAAAGGCTCAGATCCTTAACTGTAAGTGTCTGCCTTCGGCTCAGGTCATGATCTCAGGGTCCTGGGATCAAGCCCTGCATCGGGCTCCCTGCTCAGCAAGGAGTCTGCTTCTCCCTCTCCTTCAGCCCCTCACCCCTGCTCGTGCTCTCTCGCTCTTAAATAAAATCTTAAAAAGAGGAATATTTGTGCTTTAATTATTGCTGATCATACAGTAAAGTCTTGATATTAAATACGAGGAGTCCTAAGAACTCAGAACATATTGCCCTATTGGCGATATGGCTCTCCTCTGGCCCTACCACTTCCAGCCAAATAAGGACACAGGTAAACAACTGACTATATAGTTTAGGAACAAATCTGTTTAGAAGCCATTACAGACCAGGCTCCCCACCGCCCCAGCCAAAAAAAGAAACTACACACACAAAATAACAACAACAACAACAACAAAATTCACACAAACAAACCCAAAACCCCAAGTAAAAGGATTCAAGCCAGTGCATTTTTTTTTTAGAATATCAGATAGCTCAAGACAAATGGAAAAAGGTTAGCGGCAAGCTGTCTTTTGTTCACACACCTACATGCGTGTGAGTTAGGAAAATGTTACAATATTCTGTTGAGATGGAGAATAACTATAGGGAAGGCATGGAACAATTGAGAGTCTTGAAACTCTTTGTAATTAAAAAAACCCTCTCTGAGTAGGATCTCTTTGAGTAGGGTCTTTCCAAAACATTTTGGGAAACCATCCTCAGCATAAGGTAAAAAGTATCTAAAATTCAACCTGTCAAAAGGTTGAGGGATAGACACATAATGGGTGCAATATTACAAATGTCTTCTGACTACTTAAAATGATTATTCACCAATGCTTAACAAGAATCACTAAACGTACTCTGGATTAGAGCTCTAGACAATTCAGCTTCCTTCCGTGTGTGGGGGAAGAAAAAAATCTTATCAATCTTTCTAAAAGTGCCAAGTCACATATATATATATATAGCTATGTACATATTTTATGGCAAATGTATATATGAGTGCCTCTGTATATCTTAAGAATAGAAAACTGTATCTCTGAATCCATGGCAAGAGAAGAACTGGCAAAAAAGCTTTTCCAGAACAATTCATCAAAAAAAATGAACCTAGACTGGGGGGAGGAGGGAGGAGACGGTGGTAATCTTGTAAGTCTAAATGTAAGTCATGTTTCACTTGTTTTCCAACAAGGAAACCTACTTAATAACATCAAACAGACATTCAGAAACCTTCCCCACATGCCTTTAATGTATTTTTGTTTTGTTTAGGTTACGTACATAATTTTGCTTCTGTAAGAGAATATAAGAGGTTTTTACTCCAGATACACAACATGTTAGTTTTACGTTGTCCTCTGGGCTTGCTAAATCGTGAATGAAGGGACATTTACTTTCTCTAAGCAAAGTACACTCAACAGGCTATTGTTTAAAAGAGATCTTATGCAGAATGTACTTACATTGTAGGCATCAATAATCAACTGAATTACGTTGCTGGAATTTGCAGATAATGTTCCTACTGCTGACTTAGGGATCAAATTTTTCAGTTCCTGAAATTAAAAGATAAAACCTGTGAATACAAACACTATTCTTTCAACCGATGAGCACTGACTGAATATGTAAAATACTGAAGTACAAGCACCCTAGACAGTCTCTAAATAACTAAAGGAGTCAAACCTGAAAAAAAACTAGTCTTAGATGTAATTAAAAACAAAGCACTACTGTAAAATCCAGTCTGTCTGGCTAGTAACACTTTCCCATATTTCAATCAGACATATATTTTGCTTCTAATGACTAGACACGAGGGCTCTAGAAATTGGTTCCTCTTTTTATCCACACATATATACTTACCTTGTAAACAGGCTGAAATTCTTCCGTAACTGCAAAAATGGTCTGAATGTTATTTTCACTTAGTTTCTGGACAAGGTGAGCAATAGAAGGATAATCCTACAAAATTAAATAAAATTTAGTATGTAATTACATCCAATGTATTCCAGTTTTTCAATACTTTTTCAAAATAATGATTTGCATATTTAACTGCATTGCTTATACAAGCCTGCTTGAAACAACACAAATAATTGCTTAAGTGGGAGGTGTGTACATGTGGGTTTCTAATCTTCTATCTTCATATATATATATAAACTTCTATATATATATGAAAATATATATATAAACTTCTACAATAAAAAGGTTTTAAAAAGCAAGATCTATGTTTATTAAATGTTAGAACAATGAAATTAAAGAACTGCCAATAACTATAGGTTATATCATGAATCACCAAAATTCACCAGGTTTAGATTTCTTCTAGAATTTGAATAATTTGCCAATCTTTGTTTTCAGTAAAAGCAGAGTGCCTACTTCCAAAAATCTTATATAAATAAGATGAGGATTACTGGACTATATAAATCATCTGTATGGAAATAGTACCAAATTTGCTACGAAATGATGTGTGCAAGGGAGAAGACACATAGTGATGGGCGGAGGCATGGAGTGAGAGTGCCCAAGCAGCTGCTTCCACTGAATGAGGCCCTTGTCTACGCAGCAGGAAACAAGCACAAAACCACATCTTCAGACACAGACACTAGCTCCCTTGCACATTAGGTTAGGGCCTGTACTTACCAAAATAACAAATCCACAAGCCAGTCGCCCACACTATTCTTAGTATTAAACACCAAAATCCCACATAAGTCCATTTAATATGTAAGGAATTCAGCACTCACATAATAATGGCTCATTGTGTACATATCATTTTCCAGGTGACACTGTCCATCATTTGGTAAAACAATGCCACCAAGTTTGCCATCTCCGGCAAAGTGAAACCCAGCATCCGTGGAAAACACCAGTAGCCGTGTAACATTCCTCCAGCCGATCAAGGACTTGAAAAGAGAAAGATTTCAGTTTATAAATCCTATCCACAATCACTGTGCATGAAGCTGTCATGCTCACACAGGCTCCCACTGCACTTTTTTTTTTTTTCTTTTTTTTTTTTTTTAAAGATTTTATGTATTTATTTGAGAGAGAGGCAGTGAGAGAGCATGAGCGAGGAGAAGGTCAGAGGGAGAAGCAGACTCCCCGTGGAGCTGGGAGCCTGATGCGGGACTCGATCCCCGGTCTCCGGGATCATGACCTGAGCTGAAGGCAGTCGTCCAACCACCTGAGCCACCCAGGCGTCCCTCCCACTGCACTTTTAACCTCATTCTAGACCTTCCCCGTAGCTTGTCTTTCTGCGGTGCTAACATTCGTACTGATACCTGCACAGAGACCCTGACAGAGGGCTCCGCCATGCCCCAGGAAAACTGTGTCTTGCCTGGTTGTCCATTTCTCTCAGCTCTTTTTAAACAACTGTATCTTTTAAAATCAACGTCTCCCTCCCCGAGCAGAGGGTAAGCTCACTGCATGTGCGGCAGGGACCACATCTGGCTCTGCTCATCATCGTACCTCCAGGAGCCAGCACAGGGCTCGACACACAGCAGGTGTTTAATGGGTGCATAAAAATGTCTCAGCCCATTCCGTACTTCACCCTACTGCTACTCTCACGTTCCCATCCATCCTTCACTCTGCTTTTAGCTTCAAAAGTATGTATCTCCTTAACCAAGCCTCCACATTTGGCCTTCTTTTTAACTACAGAAGAAATGATCTTCTCCCAAGACCTGCCCTGCTTAATTCCACCCACCATGCCTCATTGGTACTATTTATTTGTTCTCGTACTTTATTCTCCTCCTCATTTAACAAAGGATTTAAAGTAGCAATAAAGGGACACCTGGCTGGCTCAGCTGGTAGAACGTGTGACTACTGATGTAGGGGTTGTAAGCCCCACTTTGGGTGTTGAGATTGCTTAAAAAATAAAATCTTAAAAAAGCCCAATAAAGTAGCAAAAAAATCCTTTTCTCTCTAAGGTAAATTTGTAATTATATTTGTCTAAATTTACTCAATACATCTGTGTATAGCCCCATAACACTGTAAATTCCTTGAAGGCAAGAATGGAGGGTGCTGATGCCGGCGATCCAAGCATTAGGACGCTGCATCTAGAGAAGCAGGTGGAACGGTCGCTCTCAGCATGGCAAACACGGAAGGACGGCCGTGGCCGTGGTGCTATGGCTTGCTTTAATCCCACAGACTGAGGCACAGATGGAGGCAGCCCAGAGAATGTTCTCTCCACACTGAGCTGCTAACAGGATCATGAATCAATAGCTCCAAGAGAAGGGTGGCAGGCTAGGTACTACCTGGAATATTAGTCTTTCTTCCCCATTAAAAGCAGAGGCTACCCTTTGACAACTGTCCCAGGGAGAAATCAAAAGTAACTAATACAGTACTTAGTATTTGCTGAGAGCTTCCTGGCACTCTATATGCATTACCGTATTTAAGCTTCCTAACAGTCCTCTCGGGTCTATCTATAACTACCCCTTCTCATGGAGAAGGAAACCGCCCTCCAGTGGGACCAAGTACATTGTCCAGACTCGGCAGCAATGGGACAATGTGAAACAGTGTCCTAACAGTCTAAAAACGGTTCTCTCAACCACTACAACCGTATTGTTAAACCACATCATTATCTTGGATGTAGCTGCACCTTAGCAAAAACTGGTTGAGGAATAATCATTAAAAAGCACCTGGAATCAAGGAAGGTCTTCTAGGGAACAGGGATACCACAAGGAAAAAAAGGGGAATGAGGCAGAAGTAGGTACTTAAGACAAACCTTATTTACCTCACAGCGCTCTCGGGTTTCAGCTGCAGCCGTGTCATGAAAACGTCACCTCAAAATCTTCAGCTGCTAAATGTGTCATAAAATACTACCACTAGTCTAATGGAGATGAACATGCCACTACTAAAAATCTTCCAATTAAAATGATTACTGAGCTACGACTTCTCAAAATCTAGTTCTCATCTGGCTTACAAAGTAGGATGCAAAAAGTTCCTGCTTTTTGAGTCACTAAGACACAGGGAAGACATCCTTCAGCGGTGACAGCAGAGCAGAGCCCATCAAAAGGAAATGGCGCCCGAGATGCTGTTCCAGCTGGGCTCTCTCGGTGCTCCTGGTCACAGCTCGGCCGAGCACAGCTCCAACTCTGGCACAAGCCGGAGTCAGGACACCTGCGCCTCTTCTAAAAACCTAGACCACCGGCCAAAGTGCGACTACACTGCCCCGCTGTTTCAGATGGTGGGCATGCTGGCTGTGAAGATCCTGTACAAACGAAGTAGCTGCCCAGTTGAAATAGGGGACGTAATGATTAAATAAGCTTTAACAAAGCACCTGTGCAGCCGGAAGGAATTTAAGGGATCATGAGGCATGATTTGGTAAGCAGGGAAGTTTTTCCGTCCTCACCGATACTAAAATCACACTTAAAATTCACACAAGTAATGTCCTTTTGTGGGAAATGAACGCACTTACTCCACAAACCGCAACTTGCATGATGGCATCAAAGCCACCTTCAGGAGAATCCAAATTTCCAGATATGTGCTGTTTACCAACAAGTTCATTAAATACTTCCCCTTTATCTGTAAGACTGAGCACATTTTTGTAGCTAAATGGGCTGGTGCAGTTCTGTTCACTTGTGCAAGGGTTCCTCAGCTTGGCTGGTGTTGTACTAATATAAGGCATCACGGTTTTCTCCACAAATGAACCAAATCCTGTGAAGGAAAAATGTATATAGAGAGATGGATAGATGGATGGGCAGACAAACTTGCATTAAAAAGAATAAAGTTATGTTACCACATGCACGTCAATCTTTCATAAGAAATAAGATTTTAATAATAAAGTTTGGAAAGGAGATCATTATAATATGAAAAATCCAGAGGTGAAGAGAGATTAGGCTGTACAGACAGGTGCGGTCATATTAATTAGTAATGAAACCGAACTGGAATACGCAACATGCTTAAAAAGTAATTCAACAAATGAATGAATACAATCCTATGAAAACAAGCATGCATTTCATTATCCACGTGATATAATCTGTGTTAAGTAATATGACAGCATAAAGTAAAAGAGAAACAAGGAGGCACAAAAATTACTAGATATGTGACAGGAATATCAGTTTCCCCTCAGAAAGAAAAGGCTAAAAACTGGCCTATTTATTTCACAAATATACAGTGAAGAACAAAACTGCCAGGACGTATACAAATGAAAATTATGAATTTTCCCAATAATCCTACCAATTCGGAAGTCTGAAGTAATCCTTCTCATTTCATTCATGAGATCCGTTCCGAGACTTTTAACATTCTCCAAGTCATCTTTCATAGAGTAGGAGAGGTCCATAAGGTAGTAGAGATCAATAGGATAGTCTTCAGCTCTCTTAAATTTTAATGTAAATGTCTGTGGCTCTCCTAATTAGCAGAGATTAGAAAATGAAGTTAGTTGCCAGCAATCAAAAACAAATGAGGAAAATCAAACTGGATTTACAAACTGTATTATTGCCATAATTTTTACAAGACCCTGGGAAGTCCACTGGCTAACTAAACAGGTGTGTACTCAATCTCAACAAACACTTACCATGCCAACCCCGGGCATGCAAGATGAAAAGGACAATACTCCACAGTGGGCAAGACAGACAGCTGACTTAGAACTATGACCAAGGAGCACACATCAGACTGGGGTGGGTGAGACAGGGTGCACTACAGCGTGCACCTGACCTTTTAGAGACCAAAAGTTCTAAAAGCAGTCTATTCTCTGCTTATATACGTAAGTGAACAAGATCATCTGATTTTTACTTTCAAAAACATGGCAAAAAAAAAAAAAGTTTTATAAATGAATTACAGAGACAAGAGACTTGTTGAGAAACTACTGCAAAACTCTTAGACAAGACAGGAAGATCTGAACCAAAACCATAAGGAATAAGAAGGGGAGAGAGACACAAGAGGCGTTAAGGTAGAATTTGCTCAGGAAACAGAGGAGAAAGAATGTTTGGGTGAAAAAATCATTGCATGTTAACTTGCAGATCTTCTCTATACAGATTTCTAGTACGCAGCTGGGTGAATGGGTTTGGGGGTTAAGAGAAAAGGCTATGTTACAGCACACAGATGGTTTTAATGTCATGAGAGAAAAACCAACAATTAAGTGGACTGCAAAGAGGAAGGAAGTAGAAAGACACCAGAAGGAGACTGGAAAGCAATGTTAAGAGATAAGAAGAAAAACCAGGAGTCATGTAGGAGCCAAGAGGGAGCATTTCAAGAAGTTCAAAGGTGTTACTTGGTACAGGAAGGTTAAGGGGAGGGTGGAGGGGAAGGGCCTGACAAGAGTCCACGAGGCTTGGTGGTTCAAGGTGAAGGCAGAGCTTTGTCAGAAGAGGTTGAGAAGCAGGCTGAACAGTGGTCAAGAGGGGAACTCATGGAGACAATGACTGTGTACCATTCTTTTCAGAGAAAAGGGATGGACACTGGAAAGAGTAGGAAAAGAGCTTGTTTTCTTTTTACTTTTCTTTTTTCAATGCAAGACTGTCACAGATTCTTATAAAAGCTTAATATGTTAATGACATTAAATATATACAAAGGAAAAACACAAGTTAGAACAGTGTGTTTATATTATGTAATTGTACCACAAGATGGACACTTATTTTTAAAACCCATTAAATATAATACTTTCTCTTTCACAGAATTTCCTTCAGACATTAGGCAACCTTCAGTATTTCAAGTATATGTGTCTTACAAATTGTTATGTCTGCAAAAAACTTTTAAAATTTGACATAGTCCACATTTCTGTTTGAGTGCCGGTCCATATGTGAAAATGAACCCTAGAAGGAAAACTCAAAAGAGTCTTACATAGTCGTCAAAATCTCAAGTTGAAATAAAAGTTGTCATACAAGTAGATTTCTGTACCTGATCGTAATTGCAAAACCAACTGCTGAGGTTGGATCTGAGTAATATCTTCTGGCTGGAGCTTCTCTGCTGTTCCTTTACTACGGTTGGTTACATTTTTATTTTTCTTTATATCTTTGGAGCCTCTGGGATTTTCTATGTCATCTGGATGGCAACCCTTCTTTTTTAAAGCTTCTAAATCATCACACCGTGCAGAAGTAGGCATTCCTTCTTGTAAAAATGTCTAAGTGACACACAAAATACAGGTATAAACAATAAGTATAAACAATAATGGTCAAACATTCTGAGTAACCATAATTGCATATGTGCAATCAGAATGCAAAACATCAAGTGACACAACTAACATACTTCATTTCTGGTTTTTAAACAAAATGCTCCCTTCACCCCAATCATATTTTAAAAAAATGAACTCATTCTCTAGAAGAGGAATTCCTTTATAATTACTATATTACTAGTAATGAATTACTTTGGTACTATAGGAGTGACCTAGTACATTTTAACTGTCCCACCTTCAAATTCAAAGTATCTAAATCAAAGAAATTCTTCAGTGAAAATCACACAGCATGCTTAATGGCCACTAATAAATAATGTATATACCCAAATACCAAATATTTTTTCCCAAAATTTCCCTTAAAAAGTCCTATATAAGATTCTCATATTATGTAGCATTCTCCTCACATTATTTTGAACAACTCAATGTTTAGGGAAAACATTTTAGCCTGAAGGTGTTTCAGTGAATGATGCAATTTTTAAAAAGGAGACTGAGAAATTTAATACAGAGGTAGTAAGTACTCCTGGAGACATGAAAAAATTTCAAGTGTTGGTTATTACTTTAAGTAAGGCTTTTAAAAATTCATTTTGAAAAACAATAATCACAGTGGTGATTACATGACAATACGAAACAGTAATCACAATAAAATCTGATCACATATAAGGTCATGAGTATATTTCCATAGAGTACATTTTAAAAGTATAAAAATAAAAAAGGTCTATGTGCTATATAAACGCTACTTGTGGCTTGGGGTAAAACTTCCAATAGTGATATGATTTCAAAATGTGTTATAGCTCCAACTTAGATGGAAATAAAAATTTTATCAGATGACTGAAGAAGTGTCTTAGTGAAGGCAAAAACACTGCTGTTAAGATGTATGCAAAATCTTTGAATAAAAGTTTTTCATGAAATGTGAGAGTGGAGAAAAACAATGACATTACTGTGTGGGTATGTGTCACTTTCAAACGTGTACCTATAGTAATCAATTATTATAATAGACATTTGAGTATTCACATATATCCCTACAAATTTTATATGTAGTTATACTAAGCCAAAGATTTTTTTTTTTTAATCTTGACATTGGGAAAATGAGGAAATGCCTTTTCTTTGAGGTCACTTTGTGTTCAATTTTATATGCTATTTTTTCATACATAAGTGAGGATAAATACACAATGGTTTTAATCAGTTATTTTGAAGGGAAACATAACACTAATGAGAGCATTTATGGAATTAGAAAAACAACTGGAAGGGAACACAAAGGGTCAGATAGTTCAAAGCTGAACTACTTTTACGTACATCAAATCTAAAATACAACACCAAAGCACAGGAGCCTAGTGTAGAAACTTTCAAGACCGTAACTCAAACAAAATTTCACTAAACACATTCCAAAATCATGCCACAAATTTCAAAGACTAAATTATTTAAAGAACAGTTTGGCAAGTAAGCCCTTCCTGAGACAAACTGAATGCCAGAATACCATTTCTAGGAGAACGAAAGTATCACTGGAAAAATTTTGAAGTAACAAATGAAAAACCTCTGATTTTGTCTTCTGTATGGTCAAACCATACTAAGTATCTGATAACCAGTTTAGTTACACCTACAAAACAGTTGAAATGTATGAAGTCCGATGTCTGAGTAAAAATCAACAATAAACCTTTAAGCTTCTGATATTATTCACTCTAAGAATAAATTATATATCCTCAAATGACTTCCCAGTACTTCCTGTTCTGACACTCATTCACACATTTATTTATTTAACATTTAGTAGGCTTTGTGAAAGGAATCAAGCAATGTACACAGATGACACGAGTGAATAAAATTTAAACCCTAACCTGAGCAGGTTTTTATTGGAATGCAAATCGTTCCTATATTAGTTCTAACTCAGATATAATTAGTAATATTAGCTTATACCTCTTCCGGAAAAAAAAAAAAAAAAAAAAACAACCTCTAAAACAGCCAAATTAAATGGCTAGGGATTTAGAGAAGCTATTATAATAGAAATATAATGCATTTATAATAGAAATATAATGCATGCCACAAAGGTGAGCTATATATGTATTTTAAAATTATCTAGTAGCCACATTAAAAGAAAAAAGAAACAGGAAATTAATTTTAATAATATATAAAAAATATTACCATTTCAACATTATTAATGATTGTTTTTTCATCATTAAGTCTTCAAACTCCAGGATACATCTGAGGCTTACAGCAATTCTCAATTTGGACCAACGTGGAACACGTTTCAAGTGCCCGACAGTGACATGGGCCTAGCGGCTACTGAATTAAACAACACACCTCTAGACCATCACATAGTTGATACCTACTCAATAAACGTTCAGTGAAAATTCTTATCTAACATTTCCCAAGGATACAATATTGGACCATAGTAAATGACTAGAGAGTAAATGGAAAGGCCTTGAACAATTTTACTTACTGAATTTGTACACCATCCACAATTTGGCCCTGCTTGTATACATTCTCCACATGATTTGGCATTTGCTTTTAAACATCTATTTTCATCTGTCAGGACGAAGAATAGACAATTTTACTTGAAGTTTCAAGAAAGAAAATAATGAAAACGATTAAAATGACAAAATACAACACATATAAACCTTAAGTATGAATAACACAACATATGTCATGTATTGTTACACATTATATATTATATATATGTATTACATTATATTAATAACATATAAAAATTGTTAATACACTGATTGAGACCTACCCCAAAGAGGTGATGTTACATTACCTTGGCATAGAGAGCCATGAAAAGATAGTTAGCTTTCTTGTCTTCTATAGCAAAGACTAGGTACCAGTAATCTATACATTCCTGCCTTTCTTCAAAGGCATAATTTTAGGATCTATTATGTTGGATGGTCATAACTATGACTTTACAACTGGGTAAAATATTATTTAAGTCACACTACCACACCCATACCCACAAAAGCATCTGCAAAAGCTTTCCCTTCATTTTTAAGAAGTTAAATACTTGGGGCGCCTGGGTGGCTCAGTGGGTTAAAGCCACTACCTTTAGCTCAGGTCATGATCTCAGAGTCCTGGGATTGAGCCCCTCATCAGGCTCCTTGCTCAGTGGGGAGCCTGCTTCTCTCTCTGCCTCTGCCTGCCTCTCTGCCTGCTTGTGCTCTCTGTCTCTGTCAAATAAATAAATAAAATCTTTAAAAAAAAAAAAAAGAAGTTAAATACTTAAAAAGCCTATATTCATCCAGTGCACAATCCCATGATTTTTCAGGCTCTATGTGCTAAGAATGTCTCACATTTTTTTGAATACACCTATGGATCAGCATGCCTTTCATGTGGTAAAAGCACTAACATGGACTGTCTCCAATGTGTCTGCTCTGATTATAAATCTAAATATATTCAAAATTGTGCTCGCTTCGGCAGCACATATACTAAATATATTCAAAATAGAAAATTGCAAAATACATAAAAGCATAAAGAACAAACTCAAAATCACCCATAATCTACTCAGGGTGATAGGGATAACTACTGCTAACATTTTTGTATATTTCTTTCCAGTCCTTTTTCTATGTAGATAAAAAAAAAAAAATAGCAAGGAAGTACACATATAGACATTATTTAAATAAACTGAGAATATACATTTTGCATACTATTTTTATACTTCATCCTAAGTGTTTCATTACAAATTCTTCAAAAAAATGGCTTTTGATGATTATATATTTCATTATTTTAATGTGTCCTATTTGATGTTGGACAAATTTAGATTGTTTCCATTGCATGCATGCGTAGTTTCCACACATTTGCTCACAATGCACGCACAAACCTTCCAAATACATGTATACACATATGTGCACATACATGCACCCTTCTCAGGACCATTCTCACAGTGTAAAATTCTGATCCTTTCCTTAGCACAAACCAAAAAGGAGAATACTGAGTTGTAGAGTATTCATGTTTTTAATATTCTCAGTATACACTAATTTCTATCCAGAAGTAATATTCAAATTTATAATCCTACAAGCAGTATACAAATACCATTTTCACCAAACCTTCAACAAACACAAAGTACTTTTTTTAATATAAAAAATCTTTTACTCATTTAATGCATATAAATTATGTATATGTCTACTGTCAGTTATTTAAGTTTCATTTTTATCAGATTTTACTGACCATATCTTTTATACATTTTGTTTAGATCTTTAGCAAATTTTTTTTTCTGTCATGTTCATCTATTTTTACTGGATCTCAACACATGCTAATCAAATTAAACCTCAGCTTAGTTTCTCATCTTGTTGATGGTGTTCTGACATCCAGACACTTTGGGTTTTTATGTTGTTGGTTTTAGGTCATCAACTTTATCAATAATTTCCTTTAAGGTTTTTCTTCATGTAGTTAAGTCCTTCTTATTCTAAGATCAAATAATTGTTCTATGCAATGTATTTTCTGAAATTTGGAGACGAGAACTGGTGCATCCATTATTCCAGATGTGGATGCACCATGGTTTGTAAGAGGATTAAATATATTTTTTGGTTTTGTTTCATTCCTCCTCTAGATCATGCCAACATTTTGCAAGACTTTTTTTTAAGGTTTTATACTTATTTGACAGAGAGAGATATAGCAAGAGAGGGAACACACGGAGGGGGAATGGGAGGAGAAGCAGGCTCCCTGCTGAGCAGGGAGCCTAATGCGGGTGATCCCAGGACCCTGTGATTCTGACCTGAGCCGAAGGCAGACGCTTAATGACTGAGCCATCCAGGCACCCCTTTGCAAGGCTTTTTCATCAAGAGTAAGAACATCTTCTAGAAAGTGAGTTGTTCCTGGTTTCATTTTTTTAGATAGTAATGGTTTATTTATAATCCACCATTTTACACATTCACTTTATTTTCTTCTAAATGTGTTACACACCTTTGCTTTCTCTATGCTCACTTAAACACTCTATTACATCTTAAAAGACCTTTCTGTTGTGTTCTGTATTCCTACCACTTCAGCATTTCCTTAGCCGGCCCACCCTGTCGCTGTTCTGGGTAGCAGCGGTGAGGGGCTGGATGTTGAAGGGTCTCACACGCTACTCTAAGAACCTTTACCCCAAGTGAGATGCGGCCCTTGCACAGCTTTCAGAAGGAGCAGTATTTTGCGGTTTAGACTTGCTCAAAAATCTAACTGGTCAAAAACACTAAAATGAAAAGACAACTGGAAACTTTTTTTTTTTTTTTTTTTACCTGCTTGGCCAAACACACAGCAAACTGAATAGATCAGCCCAATCCAGAAAATCAGTTGTAAATTCATCTGAAATATAAAAGGTACATTGCTAAATATTAAGAAAACAAAAAACAATAATACATTAAACATTCCCACTCACCTTAATCTTCTGTTGATTTTATAAATATAATCCCTCTCAAACCACTTCTTCTCCAATCCCTCTCTATAACTCTTTTATCCTCTGCCTCCCCTTCCCAGTTACCTCACCTGTCAATTACATTAATGTCCCCACCAGATCCCTAGAATCCATTCTCGCCTTTCTCCATATCAAATATATTTTAACATCTAATTAACAATGCTCAAAACGTGCCAAGTATTCCCAAATACTATAAGAGCCATAAACAGTCTTTGTTCCATGGAATCGCTATGTCTATTACCTCCTGTGGCTCCCGGGAGCCACACAGCCATATCCAGATGCTGCAGTCACCTCAATACTGCAGGTCAGTTTGAGTGAACTTGTCAAAATCCAGATGGCTTACCCCTTGCTTACAACTTTTCAATAATGTCTCTTTCTCCTCGGGCTAAGGCCAACATCCTGCCCAAGGCCTGACTTAATTTTTGAGGTTGAGCTCCTGTAATTAGTTATCTTTTTTAACAAAATAACGTCTACTACGCATGGGATTAGTAAAACATTTAGTTCAATTCCCTGTCATCTCTAGATCTACAAACTAGACTAAAAGAAAAAAAAGAAAGAAAGAGAAAAAGTACAGGAGGGGAGCCTAAAAAGACCAACACACCTAAAAAGACTGATAGGGGTTTGAGTTGTCTTCTGGAATCTCTAAAGAAAAATTAAGTAAACTGTATATTATCTAGAATTACCCCAACCTGCAGCCATTAGGTATATGACAATTTCCCGTGAATCAGTTTTCACAATATTGATCTATACTTACTTCAGCTACGGCTCCAGCCACAGCTCACTAACCCTATCCTTTCACTGTTCACTGTTTTTGCACCAGCAGCCAATCACGTATAAATATCTGCCTCTCCTACAAGAATACATAAAAACAAAGAGAAATATGGTAAAATCCCAAAAAGTTAGCTTTACTAGTTATCAAAGACATATAAATTAAAGCAATATGAGGTAAACCAGCAAGAGAAAAGGGGGGGGGGAGTTTTAACCCAACAAAACTACTGCAGATGGCTGACAGAAACCAGAGATGGCTCTAATAAACTGGTATAATTTTTTAGAAAATAATTTAACCTGTATCAAAAACCACAAAAAAATGTTTCTACCTTCTGACCTAGCAATCTAGCTATTATTCATCCTAAGGAAATAGTTAAAAATGTAAAAGGTGATACACACACACAACTCATTTATTTACAATAGGCATAAACACAAATGCCCTCTACCCAGTACAAGGAAACAGCTAACGGTGTCAAACAGATGGACTAGTAGAGTTATAAAAATAAAATGTAGTAACAACAAAAGGTTTTTAGAATAATTTTGAATGCAAAGTACATATTTAGATGACAAGTATGTAAAAATAACAGTACATGAACATATAAAGTAACCAAGGAGTCCTAGAGATGACAGAGACTTATATGCATAATATAAAGACAATGGTGGAGGTACCCAGGTGGCTCAGTCGCTGAAGAAATCTGACAATTTCAGCTCAGGTCATGATCTCAGGGTCCTGGGATTCAGCCCTGCATGGGTGGGGCTCCATGCTCAACAGGGAATCTGCCGGTCTCTCTCCCTCTGCCCCACCCCCTTGCTCTCTCACACTAAATCTTTATTTAAAAAAAAGAATTAGAAGAAGACAAGGACGCATGGGTGGCTCAGTTGTTTAGTGGCTGCCTTCCGCTCAGATCATGAGCCCAGGGTTCTGCCATCAATCGAGTCCACATCAGGCTTTTTGCTCAGCGGGGAGCCTGCTTCTCCCTCTCCCTGCTGCTCTGCCTGCCTGTGCTCTCTGTCAAAATAACAAAAATCATAAAAAAAAAAAACCCCTTCCATTCTAAGATGCTATTCCCACAACTCCCAAAGAGTGCTTCAAAGCTGTGCTCAGAGCAGATTCCTGTGCCTCTTCTGCCGTCACATGTTTAAGCTTTCTCTGCTGGCCTCCCAGAGAAGAGGAGTGAGAGTAACTAAGGCAACCGCGCGCTACACTGTGCTCAGAGCAGCAAGTCCCGCTATGCAGCGAGCTCACAGTTTTGCTTACGCACCACTTGTAACTGCATCCAAAAGACCATAACTGTGCAGAATGTCATAGAAGTGGGACATACCTACAGTTTGCCTTGTATGGCCTCTCCAACAGGTTTATATGCAATAAATCCATTAGACTCAAATTCTAAGCAATTCAAATAACATTACCAATTCCAAAGTTATGACAAAAAGGTCCTGGAACATGAAGACTGTGATGAATGAATCATCCGGGAAGTTTTCACACAAAAGAAACAGAATAAATATTCGTCTCATACATGGGCTGGTACAGTTCTTCAGGACACTCCTCGGGCTACTTCAAGGGCCCTAGACTGCTTTGAAAAACGTTTTAAAATATTATACAACTCAGGGGCGCCTGAGTGGCTCAGTGGGTTACGCCTCTGCCTCCGGCTCAGGTCATGATCTCAGGGTCCTGGGATCGAGCCCCACATCGGGCTCTCTGCTCAGCGGGGAGCCTGCTTCCTCCTCTCTCTCTCTCTGCCTGCCTCTCTGCCTACTTGTGATCTCTGTCAAATAAATAAATAAAATCTAAAAAAAAAAAAAATTACACAACTCAGAGGATCACCATGAAGGCAGAGTCAGGACATAAGAGCAGCACTGTGTTAGGCAGCCTCACAACCTTAGGCCACCCACCTTTAAAACAGACTTTAAGCGCCCCGTCTCCTCCTCCTGTAAACCCTGACAAGTCCAAGATGAGCCTTCTGACACTCCCTTGCTCTGGAAGGCCCCTAACCCAGAGGCAGGCAAAACAAGGCTTTAGTGTGGAAGAGCAGCTGAGAGAACAGGGCGGCCGCTAAGAACAGTTCAAGGACACTTGTCAACTCTCCCGTGACTGGTCAGCGAGCGCACTGGCAAGAGATAGACAGGCACCGTCACTGGCTGGGGACGCCTGTAAAAGGCCAGGCTTTCCCTCGGGGAAGCAGAGAGGCCACTGGAGACAGAAGAAGACAGCAAAGAAGAATAAAGAGCAGCGAGGATGAGGCTGGGAAGAAACTGGGTTCGCAGTGGCTGAGGAGAGGACAGCGGGCGGCAGCAGCCTCCCAGTCAACGAGGACAGTCCCTGAAGGTACTGGACGCTCCTCCTGCATGTGGGGCGGGAAGGAGCACCACCAAGAGCTCCCCACAGCCTTTCCTCCTAAGGCAGCTCTTCTCCAAGTGTGATCCAGGCAACATCCGCTTCAGATTGACCTGGATGCCCACCCAGGCGCCTAAAACCCACAGGCTCAGTAGGCGGAACCTGTTCTCCTCTGATTCCCTAACTTAGTAGTTTCCTACCACGGGCACTCCTCGCAGAACTCTTCATCCTGAGGGGCTGGCAGGGAGAGAGGACTCCAAGGCATTATCCTGATTCTATCTTCAAAGGCTGTCTACACTGTTCTCTGTTTTATGATCTCCTACTCCCTCCTCAACTGGCTGTAACTGATGTCCACTTCCTACCACGCCTGTGAAACTGCTCGTACAAAAAAAAAAAAAATAACCTTCCAGGCCTTCCACTACTCTCGCATTCATTCATTCATTCAGGCAAAAATGCCGTGACTGCCTACAATAGGTCACTTGGGGAGATACATCCATTTCCCACCCACCGAATTTACACACAGCACTTAGTCCATTTCACCATTCTTTCTTAACCCACTCTGTTCCCTTGGGCTTTACTGGTTTCTCCCCCACCTCTCTGGAAGTTCTTCCTCAGCCAACTTTGTCAGGTTCTATGCCCAATCTGGAGAAACAAAAATCAGTCTCAAGGAATTTTCCATTCGGACAAAAATACAAATAATTACAATATGATGTGACAGTTTCTGTAATGAAAATAAGGACAAAGTGCACTGAGGACACCAAAATCGGTCTGGCCAAGTTCAGTGGCTTCATGGATTTGGCAAAACAGGGAGGCAGATGAAGAGAAATGTTCCAGGCAAGAGGTTTGTATATGCAAAGCTGTGGAGTCCTAGGAAGAATTACAGTAACTTTTTTCCAATCTCATTTCTAAACATACACGCTTGGGTGACCGCCCCCTCCAACCCCAACCCAACTGGGACAGTCTCACTCTATCGGCACAGAAAAAAAGGTTAGAAAAAATATATTTAGGGGCATCGGGTGGCTCAGTCGGTTGGGCATCTGCCTTTGCCTCAGGTCATGATCTCAGGCTCCTGGGATGGAGCCACATGTTAGGCTCCCTGATCAGTGGGGAGCCTGCTTCTCCCACTCCCTCACCCCCTCCCCCTACTGTGCTCCCTCACTGTCTCCTCTCTGTCAAATAAGTAAATAAAGTACTTTAAAAAATATGTATCTATATTATATATATATCATATATATATATATATATATATGTTATAGTTAAAGCTGGTCTGTGGGATGATTATTTTGTTCCTGTAATTTTCTAGAATAAGTAAAAATTACATTATAATCTTAAAATAAATTTTAAAAATCTTAAAATCATGAAGGCTGAAAAGAATCTTAACATACTTAAGCATTTCTGAGTCTTAAATTGTAAGTGAGGTAGGAGGAGCTGGGTCACAGAGAGCCTTCAAGGCCACCCATGCTCAAAGGCTTTAGATTCTACTCTGTATATTGCAAGGAAACCGGAGGAACAAATGGGCCAGGGTAGCACACGATACAGACATGACAGAACTCCGTGAGGCAGAGGATGAGCATCAAGCTAAGAGCTACAAAACAAGGCCTGCTTTCCCTGCCGGGGTTCAGCAAACATCTGAAGGCACAGAGCAGCAGTGGACAAGGATGAGAAGACAACTGTGGGACTAGGAGGCAGCACAGCTTGGAAAAGGAATCACCTCTTTCAAACAAAGAAGGCAGAAGGAGAATGATGTTAGAGGAGCAAATAATGCCTTTGTTTTAGAACCCAAGAAGGTGAGATGCCTGAGGGACTTCTAGGAAGGCTACCTACAGGAAGGTAAGACACGGGTCTTGATCTCAGGAGATAAGTCAGGGTTAGAGATGATGGATTACCCCAGAATGGCTGCCACCGAGGCAGCAACTGAAACTATGAAAGTAGGAGGTCGTGAAGGAAAGAATACTCTGGAAAAGAGGCAAGCTCACGAGGTGAGGACCCAGGAGAGGGTACGTGATGGAGCCCGGGGTGTCCTCGGGAGCAGAGAGGACAGCATCCAGTCCACAAGGGAGTGCATGAGCCTGAAGAGAGGTGCTTCTCTCAGTCGGTGCAGGCCAAGACAGCCTAGGTTTGCTCTGAAAGCAGAGCCGGGAGGACTGCAGGGCAGGAAGGAGGGGGGGTTCCAGAGGGGAGGTCCTGGGAACAGGTGGCGGCATTGCAGAGCAGCACTCAGGGCCCTGACTTACAAAGGCACAGCCACTCCTCTCACTGGGAACGACCTGTTCACCACCATCTTTCCTGATGGGTTCCAGGCCTCAAGAAGACAGGGACTTGGTGCGTCTTATTCTGAAACAGCAAGCACCAGAACCACTTGGCACAGAGTCAATGTTCAGAAATTTTTGCTGAACTGTATTAAACTGTATGATGTTTTTTCCCAACATTACTCAGAAGCCCAGGAAAGAAGAGTTTCTCAGAATTACTGTGCAGACTCTCTTTAAATAGAAAATAGTTACTATAGACACCCTAGTAATACCAATTTTCAATTAATTTAGGTATATACAGTCAACTTAAAACCAGACATAAAATGCTTCATGGTCCTGGCTCTTATATATTATGCACCAAGATTAATTTACACATACAAATAAAACTTGGCACCAAAATAATAATGACTCAGTTACAAGGTAGTCAACCAGATAATCCAGATGTTGGCTGCTTGTTACCATAATTATATAAGTAGCACAGAAGCACATTTTTTACCAATTCTGTAGCTCAAATCACTGAGACACTTCCCGCAGATCCTCAGACTCCCACTGGAACTCACTGAATTAATCCATTGGTCTCCAAGCAAGTGCGGGTGGGCGGGGAGGAGGACTGGCTGTGCTGACAGCAACACAGAAGAGGACAAAGGCAAAGGACTAGAGATCACAAGAGGTAGGTGAGAGAAAAAGGGGCTCCTGCACACAGGGGAGGGCAGAGCCAAAAAGGAAGGACAGACTTAACATTGCAGAGACAGGTAAAACGTTCTAAGCGAGGATAAGCTACGGGCAATTACTTGAGCAGGAGTTCCTTCTGAAAGCAGAGGCCGAGACAAAAACAGGACTGCAGGCGATTTTTATACAAAGGTGACCCCAGGGAAAGACACAGATACTGAAGAGAGTGAACCAAGACTGCCAATTCAGGAGACTTCTTTGCCATGGGGTGCCTGGGGGCTTGACCTGAGAAGTTTTGAGAAGTGCCCAGAGAGTCTGTCCAGAGGAGGGTCAATGTGGACAAGTACATTTACTAATTCCAGTCCCCACAGGTAAGTCTGCCCGAGAGGCACTCACTTCCCCCACACTTCCAAGAACTACGGGGCATCTGCCCAGAAGTCTGCACCAGCTTCTTGCCTGACCGTCACCCAAGAGAAGGCCCAGGAGGAACCTGAGGCAAGATGCAGTAAGCCAAAGTGAGTCATGACACTAACTGCTCCCAGCGGCAGTGGCTGGAATCTGAGCAGAAGCCTGGAGGAGGTGAGAAGGACAGAAGGGGTCTCTAGCACAGCGCTCGAAGGCAACCGGAGTTGAAAAAGTCAAGAAAACTGCTAGACCAGAATATGAGAGGTATTACCTGCCTGTATTCTTGAAGACTCCCAATGATGGCAAGAACTGGGGAGGTGTTTTAAGTCAGATACATACACTAAATCAAATATAAACAATCTTTGTTTTCAAAATTTAGCGGTTAAGATACAAGGAGCTCTTACCCATCTACTACAGATGCGTGAGGCTGACTTATCTTATGAATTGTCATCTCCCCTAGAAGTCAGCGCTCGGTGCTCTCTCAATATTGAGCACATTATCTAACTATTTAATAAAGACACTAAAGATAAAGATGACTGAAAATATTCCGAGGTATCCAAGAAACAACAAAAACGAAACCAGGAAGCTTAAGGAGGGCAAGCAGTGTACAATAACATGGTAACACAGAGCTGAGGGACCAACCTGGAGCCAGAATGCCTGGATGCAAATCTCTGAAGTAACTTAATTTGAAGGTTTTGCTTTTTTTCAACCATAATCATAACCAGAAAATTTTGGATTCACGCATTTTGGGTAGAAACAAGATCTAGAAGAAAGGGTATGCATTAAAAATAAAACAACTGTAAACAAGTTTAATGCTCATTGTTATAGCCACTCAGATACTTATTTGGTTACAATATCAAAACGTCATTATACTGTATGACAATAAGGTTTAATCAGATGCTATCATATTAGACACCAATTATATTAATAATTTAGGTTCTACATCTAAGAAGGATTATTCTAATTAATGTGCTTTCTAACAATTTATATGCAAAATAATAAGAACAGCAGAATCTCAGTGTTTTCTATTACTACATTAGACAAAATACAGATAATTCTGAACATGAGTATCAGAGACTTAAAAAAGAGATCACGGTAGGAGATAACATACCTAATAGAAATATAGGAGAATGACTCAAGGCTGCTTCTGTCTAGGGGAAATAAAGAGGAGAGGCTAAAAGAAAGGAAACTTCCCTGAAAAGACCTCTTACTACTAAAAAGGTGAATCCCAATACTGTGTACCAATGGGATTTCAGCCATGGGTGGCTGCCCACTAAAGACTACAAAGAAAAAAAGGAAGACTGGTATGCTTAAAGATCCAGAGTAGGCATACAGCAGGCACAGACAAGAATAACACAATACACTGAGTTTTGAGGATTTAGGGTCATTTGTAACAAAAAGTTATCTCATTTTTATTTCAACACTTTCAAATGACTACAATAGTAGCAATAATGATAAAAATAATTAACCGCTATCTTCTCCAAGTACCTCTGTGCGGTTAGGAATGATATTACCTTTGGCTTACAGATAAGGAAACCAAATTACAAAGAGGTAAAATAACCTCTCCAGGGTCACACTGGTGGAAGGGAAATCAGACCATCTGAATTACATATTACATACCAGCTATCACCTGGTCTGTGCTTCATTAAACTCTAATTTTTTGAAGGCCTACTCAAGTCACTATTTAAAAAAAAAAAAAAAAATCCTTCCAGTGTGAGAATAGACTCAAAGCATAAAAGTAGAAAGGGTTTATAATGTTCTGTGAGTTTATTTCTTAGTCCTTCAAATTGAATGGAGGCCAAGAAAAGTTAATTTAACTGGCAAATTTCAATACTGAGTACAATATTGAGTGTACCCATAGGTTTTGTGCCTCGATTTCTGCAGAGGCATTTTACCCTAGTACTACTTTTTACCATATTCAAGTTTATCTACGGGGTCATAATTCATTCCTTAAACAATAAATCATCTTAATTAAGCACCTCCTCCAAACAATTTCGTTTCAGTGGTTAACAGCCTGAACTGTGTGCATTGTTCCCGTTGTCAAAAACTGTACAGAATTACTTTAATCTCCACTCTAAACTCACCTTTATTCCCAAAATGTGGTTTTATGTCCTATTCAAACTTCTAAATACACACATATTTAATATTTTTAACACTGCCACAAGTAACTCACATGGCATTTCCTTTTACATTTACAGATAAAATCTTTAGAAACTTTAAAGTACTGTATTTGTAGAAATTGAACAATTACAGTTTAGAGAAAAATTACTTTAAAAAATGTGGTGAGTTACATTTATTTCAAGTTTTAAAATAAGGTACCGAAAACCCAATCAGTACAAAAAGAAGTCATCCACAAAAAATTTCTTCCTATCAAATCCTTGCAAAGGGTATATTTTTATTCAACACAACTTATTAAATTTAAGTCAGCAAATACTTATTGCAAATCTACTGTGCAGACAAAACCAGACTAAGTGACAAAGCTGGGATATGAACCTAGGTCTGATTCAAAGCTCAAGCTTCAAATAAAAGTTGGTTTCTAATAAAAAAGGTTAATGGTTTTTACCTTTCAAATACTCTCTTTTAGACAACAGAATCTGCTTCCTTTTTAATGTCATAACATTTAAAAATCTTTTCACCTAAAAGTAGAAAAGATTAGGATAACTACATTGAGGTATATCATAACTCTCTCCTAAAAATAAAACACAGCTGTATTCATCCCAAGCCTGTCCCACCATCATTATTTTCTATATCTGCTTTTAAAAGGGAAAAAAGTCCTATAAAAGAATAATATTTAAAAATCAATACAGGGCATTAAAACAACACAGAACCAAACTGAAAGCCTCAGAGAATTTACATGCAGCTCTTCCCACTTCTCCCCATACAGAGGGCAGTCAAATGGGGGAGCCCAAATGGAAGGTGCTCAGAAATCCCACTTATCTCTAGTCCATCAAATTTGAGGGTGAGTGTGGGGATGCATTCCTCTGGGGCAAGAGCATCTTTCCCTTAGAGGAAGAACAATTAGAACTCGGCATTTTATTTTCCTCTCTCTGGCAGGAAGAGGTATGCGCTAGTGACCATGAAAGTGTTTATGACCCAAATAAGAAGGCAGAATTAATGATTAACAAAACTTAGAAAGGATGAAGAAGAAAGAAAAAACAAGAGGAAATAAGAAAGAGGCCAAGTACTCCAAGGCAAAGATAAAACTTATAGAACAGCAGTCTGAACTAGAAACCTTTCTATAATTCACTACTCTCGCCAGAAGAAAAAGACGTGCTTTTTAGTAACATCCCCCTGAAGCTAATGAACTCCAAGCAACAGGCTCACAAAACAATCTGAAACCTAACAACAGCCCATAACAGTACTAGATACTTTAAGAAAATGACAATAACAGACTGAAATAATATTTATCACTAGGAACTGGTCTACCCACCTTCTCCAAGGAAACATGAATATGAAGATCAATCACCGTCACCCACCATCCAGCCCACAAGTGCACAGGAAAGATAAAGAACGGATATACTGCATGTTGGCACATAAAACGCCTCAAAGATAAATCGGTTGGGGGGGGGGGGGAGGGCGCAGAACTTAATCAGGAAAAACTTCTACAGAAGAAAAAATGAAAGGAAGTGAAGAATCTTCTCTTCAAATAGAAAATGGGAGATGAATTTATTATGCTCTTGAAGGAATTTAGAAAATCTCAAATAGGTCTCACAGGGATCAGTCAAAAACAGTAAGATCATAAAACTAGAGAAAAAGCATACAGAACTCAGAGGAAACTTAAGTTGAAATCCTTTATAGAACTCATAAATACCAGGAACAGGAACAACACAACACAAAGAGCATGCTTGAGAAAACCACACAGAATTCAAAGTAATTCAGGCCAATCGGAAACACGATGGAGCCAACATGATCTCATAAACAGGTAACTGGTATACTACCACCACCCCTCAAAAAGGAGAACCTACCTGAAAATGGGAGAAAAAAAAAAAAAAAAAAAGAATCGGGAGCTTTCCGGCCAGTGAATTGAGATTTGGGGAGAGTGGCACTTCCGGTGGCTGCCCTATGCATCTCCTCCATCTGGCTGTTTATGAAATATCCTTTTATAATAAACTGCTAACCTGGTTTAAAAAAAAAAGTATTAAACTAAAAACTCAGTGAGGGGGCATTAATAAACTCAAGTCTAAACGACAGACTTAAAATACAAGCAGAAGACACTTGAAACAAAACTATCAAGCCATAATATTTTAAAGCCTGATTCAAAATGAGCATGGAAAGTTGACTGAAATTAATTCTTCCAAGCTCCCTTGCTCTGGACATTACCTAGCAACTGATATTTTTCAAACCAGCCTAGTGAGCTGTTCTTCTCTACACCTGTTACAACTATAGATTTTGCTCTTCCCTGAATGGAGAAAAGAGTAGGTTAGTAATAGTTTTGTCTGAGAAATTTTACTTTGGGGTAAGTTTATAAAGATAATTGTAAATGGAGCTAGCAAAATATGTTAACCATCCTGGTAATGGTATCAAAAAAGCACTTGTTTAACATCTGTTCTACATTATTTTAATTAAGGAGAATTGTAAAGTATGTTCCCAAATTGTGTGATTTTATCTACTTTTAGGTGGATCACTCCAAAATTCTTACTTGATCAAAAGTTTAATAACTTTTGACTATACCTGTTGCCACAGCTCCTCTCTGCCCTGTAGAGTGGAACAGGTCTATTTTAAATATATAACAAATGTTTTAAAAACTAAACATAGGGAGAAACAAATTTCTCATTGTAGTCAGCACAAAGCTGGAAATAATATCCTACCTCAGAATTGTTGCAAAAGTAAAATATGATCATCAGTATAAAAGCTCTTAGCAACACATATTTTTATGGTGATCTGTCAGTCACATTTTAGTTAATTACTGAATTTGATTCCTGCTTTCCAACTCATTCACTGGTCACAGGCTTCCAATGGTAAGAACCTGAGTGACTACTTAATAAACGGTTTTCAATCATTTTAAACCCGTGCTCCTTTAACAAATACAAATCTATTCCCTATTGTATTTTTTGGTTTTTTTCTTAATATAACAAACACACTTTTTCAAACTAAAACCTCCTCCTCCAGCAACGAAGTATGACCTACCATGACCTCCTGAGACGTACTATAATAATATGAAATAAATCACACATTAACTATAAAATATTCAAGCACCACTAAATTACTATTCTGAGTTTCACAGAGTAAGAAAGTTTACTCATATATTCACTCAGTAAACATTTATACAACGAATGTTCCTAATAAAATTTTCATATAAATACTTTCCTCATCCACTGAAACTACATTTCCTACTATAAAATAAAAATGCGAACTTTTCTTGTTCTTTTTTTTTTTTTTGGCTTTCACTGGCTCTTCATCTCTTTACCAACCACAATTAGCAGAATTAACTACTCTTCTTTATGGTCCTAAAACATCTTCTTAAGTGTCTAGCAATTTCAGTGATGCTCAATAATACAAACTTCTATCATAACTAATTGTACTCATGTATGTGAACCACTTCAAGACTTGAGGGAGGACAAAATCCAGGCCTTCAACAGATACTTGTGTGCACACGTACACATGTGTGCACGAGCACACACACGTCGAGTTGTCAAACAATATTTGCTAAATTAGACTGAATTCTGCCTTCTACTTATACTGTCCTTGGAATAGGTCACCCATCTATTGTGCATACCTTTGTTCATACCATTCCAGGCTCCTTTATAAAGCATTCCAAAACCACTTAAGCCAAAGGGTGATCTTTTTCTCAAAATGTACTACAGAAAATTATCTGGTATAGATAGGTACCTTGTGTAAAATATTCTTTGGTACTTGTTATGTTTCCCTAGATTAAACACAACTTGTCCTAACTAGATGACATACTCAACAGCAAAGTCCATGTCAACTGCTTGATCTACAACCACTGAGCACAGCATTTTTCAAATAACTGGCACTCAGTACACTAACAGATTAAAAGGTAACACACAGCAGAGTTACATCGGACAAGAGCTCACAATAATAGATGTGGTTGGTCAACGCGGGCAGGTTTTCTTAAAGCAAATAATCTGCCACAGCACACCTCCTCTCTGGTGACACAAGAAAATGGTTGCTCGTGGGAGAAGAGGGGCACTCCACACTGCCTGGGTTGAGTGGTAGCTATCCTTGAATTCACAGAACGACAGAATGAAGGAAACCTACAGACCACTTCTTGATGGTGTAGCTGCAGAAACCAAAGCCCCAGAAGGCAAAGTATTCCAGCCAAGGTCACAGAGGAACTCAACCACACAGCTTCCACTGAAACCCAGGCTTACCACCTCCCAATCACAAAGCCTTTAGTACATCAAACGGCTCTTCTAATGAGTCTAAAATGACTAGTAAGTCTTTTTGTCTTTACCTCAAACATGTCAATCACAGAAAAAACTCCCGAAGACCCAAGTCACTCACTAGACTGTCATACAAAGGAATTAGGAATTCAAAGAAACGGGGGCAGGAAATGCTTTCCTGGATTCCTTTTCCTCCAACCAGCCCTAGACTGTTTATAAGTGTTCCCAGGCTTTCTGCCTGGCCCCCTTTCACTCTGCATACTCTTCTTTGGTGTTCTCAGCAGCAGCCCAGAGAGTCAAGGAGCACTTACAGACTAAGAATCCCAGAATCTGAATCTCCCAACCAGACTTCTTGTTCTGAACTCATAATCTGTGTATTCAACTGAGCTCCAGGACATCTCTACCAATGTCACTTTTAAAAACACTCGGCGTTATAAATTCATCATTTCCCCTCCTTCGAGTCAACCAGTACCACCCGTTGTGATCATACTGCCTGTCCTGGGAAATGACACCACCTAACCAGAAACCTATGTCACTCTGGGTATCTTTCACCTCTCTTACTTGAAACATCAAGTCTCATCAGTTCTCCCTCCTGAATAGAGTAGTGCTTATATCCACACCCAAAGCACCCCCTACACCAATGATTTCCAAAGCTTTTTGATCACTCACTTGTATCACTGAAAAGATTTCTGAGCTAACATATACCCAAAGTATGTGTTTATTTATAAGTTAAAATACATGTATTTTTATAGCAATATAGTAAGATATCAAAAATAACAAATATTTTAAACTTTAAATAAGATTAAAATATATATGTATATATATGTATTTATGATATTAAGCCTCATATTTTCTTCCTATATTTCAATGAGTCATTTTATACATCCCTGGGGTCTAGGAACCTGTACTTTAGAGATGTATAATGACACTAGTCCAGTTAGTAAAACATATGTACATATACATCTATATGGGGATGTGTGTGTATTTAGGTATGTAGCATGGATATTTGAAGCCATTTCTTTTTACTCATACACACATATTTCAAGATGATATACAATTTAGCATATTGCTAAATACAGTTAACCTTACTATCAAAGACCACAAACCAAAAATTAAGTTTAAAGGTAGCTGACTTCTAAAAACTCACTCTGTATTATTTTATAAACATAACTCTGTAAGTCTTACAATTAGCCATCTCTGTAAAGAAGAGAAATTTAAGAGTACAGTTTGGCTCCTTTTGCACAGGGCTCTTAAAGAAGAGATACCACATTTTTTTTCATCTACCACTAAGGTTGCAATATTCTGGGTTTTGTGGACTGCACCTCCTTTAACCCAAGTACATACCATAGTATTTTTTCAGCTTTCTACATCTATAGATACTGCTACCATTTCAGGATTCTGAAGACTAATGTACTCTTCCTTACTCCTATCCCTGTCAACCCATCGCCCTTCCCCAAGACTCCCACTACAACAAAAAAGGACAAAAATCCCACAATATATAACCAAAGTTAGAACAGACCTGCTAATACAACAAGAGACATTTACACATTTGCACAATACAGTCCTCTAGGGTTCTACCTACAACCTAACACATCCTAACTTTCCATGCAGAGTGGGGAAATAATTTAACAAGAGTCCATATAAATCCTCAGACACTTTTGGCTTGTTACACATTCAGAAACTGAAAATCTCAGAACTCAGAAGTTCTGCAACTTTGAACAGGCAGAAGATGTTTCATCTCATCATTCCAGCAGTGTAAAGAGCAGACCAGGGTACCAACCAAATATTAAAGAAAAATATTTTTCTGAGGTAGACTATTATACTACTCCCCCCATGCTGTATGCCACAATTTATTTGGCAAGAATCCGAACAATAAAGCTATTATGTGGCAAGCATTCCATTAAAACTAGCACATTAAACTGATTAATTCTATTACAAAGTAACCAGATGTCCCCAGAGAAACTGCCGGAGTTAGGAATTTATCGTTAACAATATAGAACTCCATATTCATTCAGTGATGGAAACTGGGGCCAGATTTTAATTATAGTGACTAGAAAGTTAAGGAAAAAACTACGTGATTGTTAAAATTACTAAATCTAGCAGTATTGTTGATTCTATACTTTTTCATATACAAATTATTGAGGGTATTATAAAATAATAACATAAAATAATAACATAGAATTTAGCATTCTTTTAAAAAGCGTTAACATTACAAAAACAATATTTCAGGTCTGTGAAGCCAACATAGATGTCTTAATTTGGAGTTGACTTGCTTTCTATTTACAGAAGTATTAACCACATCCCCTGTCTTTTTAGCTAACATTCTCAGAACATCTTCCATTTTATACTGAATTTTAGGATAAATTAATGGCTCTTTCCTTAGAGACCTGTCTCCAAACTACTGATTTGTTTCTTCCGTTTCCTGTGTATCACTTCGTTATCTTAAGTCACTCATCTAATATTGATCAATGAACAAAAACTATTTAAAAATATGAACACTAGAGTGGACCTCTTATGTCCTATCCCCTCTGGATATAGATGTCCCCAAATATAGAATAAGCTAAACTTCATCTAAAATTTCTTAATCATTTCTAAATGTGGTCTATTAATATAACCTAAGGGTATACATTTAAAAAGATGCTTAATCAAAATTCATTTCACATTATTTTTGCACCATCAAAGCAACAAAAAATAACCACCCAGTAATTCTACCCACATAAATATCTATGTGGACTGAGCCCCAAAGAAACCTTGCTAATGATGTTATCAATTACATCCCAAGTTTTTTCTAAAAATCTTTTTAATATATCAAGAAGAGATGAAAAGAAGTCATATTTATTGAACACCTACTCGACTCTGAACTGTTTTATGTATTATACTGGATTTTCACAAGTATACTGTAGTTATGGAAGGTTCAAACATGGGCTCGGGCGCTAGATCCCATGGGTTCTCTACTCGCTAGCTGGACGATCACAGGCTAATTACTTAGGCTTCCTGTGCCTCAGTTTCTTCATTTGTAAAATGGGGATAAAAATGGCACCTACCTCATTGTATCGGTTCCAGGATAAAATGAGAAAATATGGGTAAAGTGCCTAGAGCTAAGCATGGCCCACACTGTCCTTACTATAATAGCTACTTTTATTATTAGTGTGAATATTCTTGTTCCCATTTTACAGATGAGGAAATGGAAGGCTAAAGAGGGTAGTTTACTCTGCAAGATTTCGACTCCCAAGCACAAATCTGGTGAAATAAAAATGACTTCGGCATAAAATACTGGTGTTCTTAAAACCACAACTTGTTAGGAAGCCCAAGAATTGACACGTAGTAAGATGGCACCAGGAGCGGGTCGGGCACTGAATCTTGCGGAGCGCCTGGGACTCGCACTGCTGAGGGACCTCACCCTCAAGTGCGGCCTCATAAACATTAAGGGGGGGGGGAGAATATATATATATATATATATATGCATATGCCAACACCGCGCCTTTCTTTCCTAGCGGCTCCACGGTGCCAACTTTTGTTAGGGCCCACCCTACAATGTGGCTGGGCCCAACTTCTGGAAGTTGGAAGCGAATTACTCAGCTCAACGCTGCTCAGAGAAAAGCAGCCGGCGACAGGAATGGAAACAAAGGGAAACCGTCAAGGTTCGTTCAAAGTCCTAAGGCGTCGAGTCCCGGGGAGGCCTCCACTCGCCTTCTCACCTGCGCGCGGCGGAGACGAGGACGAAAACCTGAGCGCCGCGCGGGGTCAGCCCGCGCCACGGAGCCCAGGCCACGAGCCGGGAAGGCTCGCTGCGAATGGCAGGTGTCCGAGGGGCTGCTCGCGCGCCCGGGTCCCCCGCCGACCCCGGCCCCGACGTGACAGCGCCCACGCCCGCGACCCTCCCCCCTCGCAAGGCGGCGGGGCTGGCTCCGCGCCCTCCGGCCGCCAGCGCCTGGGGAGGGCAAGAAGGGCCGCGGGAGAAGCCGGGAGCGCGGCCGCCCGCCCGGACTTCCTCTGCCGCCCTAGAGCAAGCATTCCGCCCCCACCCACGCCCCGGCCCCGGCGGCCCACCCGCGGCCCCGACGTCCCCGCCACGCGGGGCCCGGCCCGCGGCACTCCGGAGCCCCGCAGCCGCCGCCCGCCCCGCCCCCGCAAGGCGCCTACTTTCTCCCGGCGGCGTCCAGGCCCCGGTGCGCTCGGCTCGGGCCTGCTGCTCCGCGGCTCCCGCTCGGTCTCTCCCGTGGGCTGGCGCGGCCTCCAGGCTCTCGGGCGCGGCGGGCTGCGGCGGCGGCTCCTCCTCCTCCACCTCCTCCTCCTCCTCCTCGGGGGTGGGAGGAGGAGACTCGGCGGCCCGGAGCCGCCTCCCGGCAGGAAACGACCCCCGCGGCACCGCCTCCTCGGCGCGGCGGATCCCGCTCCTCAGGCCGCCGCCGCGCTCTCCCTCCGGAAACGCATTCCAGCCTGGACGCGTCAGCCGCGCCGGAGGCGAGGAGGTGGCGGCGGGGCGGAGGAGGAGGCAGGAAGACCGCGGCCTGGACAAAGAGTGGGGCGGGACGGCCTGGGGGAGTCGCGGAGGGCGGGGCGTGGGGCTCGGCCGGCCTTCGCCGTGCCTCAGTTTCCTCTCCTGCCAAGGGACGGAGGCGTTGGGGTGAGCCCCAGTGCGCCGCTCTGGGAGCCCCCGTGAGAGAAGACGATGGGCCGCAGGGAACCTGGGGTTGGACTCCTTTTCGGGCTTACATTCTACTTCCCCAAAGCCACACCCAAAGGTCCCTTTAGCCCGGGATCGTCCGGGAGCCGAGACAGCCACCTACCCTACAGGGCTTCGTGGGGCCCAAAACGTTTCACTTCCGGAAGGGAATTCGCTAAAGTTAACCCTGTTTTCTGGAGCGATCGTTTGCTTGACTTGGGTCTATGAAGTGGAGAAGACAGGAAGGAGGGCGATGCCAAGGAAGATGGGTTTTTAGGAAAGCTTTAGAGAAAAAAAACTGGTGAGTGAGGGATCTGCTTTTGTTAGATTAATCTGGAGGTCCATTTATGGGGAACAGCGATTGGAGGAAAAGTTTCTTCCATAAGAATGGAGTGTCTGTTTCTCTCTCTCTCTCTCTTTTTTTTTTTTTTTTTTTAAGTAGGTGGAGATGAGTGCTGGAGAAGGAGCATTTGAAAGAGAAGGGAAACATTCATTATGAGACAGGCTGGACACATTTTGATAAGAGGATTGAAACTTGTACCACCCAACATCATACTGAAACCCAGTAATTCAGAATATGCTGCTGGCAAGCTGCCATCCCGTTAACAGAAAATGTGCCCTCTGCCACCTGGCCGGCTTGCAGCACCCTGCTGGGAATAGAGTTCAAGTAAGATTTGTGAAACCGAGAAGTAGTGTTTCACGTGGAGGAAATTAGAAGCTGAGATGCCCATTTGGCTGCCAATTTTAAATAAGAGAAAATAAAATAATCCTGCCTATGGAAAGTTTGCATATTGCCATATCACCAGAAGAACAAATCTGTTAGATAATCTCTAAAGAGGTTAATGAAGAAATGAACATGATTTTTCCCACTTAATGGAGGAGGGTAAATGATGTTTCTGTATTACTATCCTAATAGTAAAGCTGCCACAAGACCTCAACATTCTTGGATTTAAAGAATTTGGGATTCTTGGATTGTTGGTTACGCCACTGTTCAAAATTAATCAGAAGTAGCCCGGTCTCAACATGGGAGACTGAAGTTCAAAGATAAAACAATTGATTTGCACTACATTTCCCAGAATTTTTTCTCCTGTGTGTGATTTGAGGAGGCAATCTTTGCCAACACAATATTATGAGGTTTGGATTTGTACAACCCTAAACTAAATTAGTTCAAGGGCAATTGGATCATCTCTCTAATCCCAATATCAAACACTGTTTCAGGGCACATGGTAAGGGCTCAGCTAATATTTGATAAATGCATAAAAGGTCCTTTTGCTCCCTTGGGGCCAGGTTAGAACATTTGGCTAAACTGAAGTGTGAGTAGCAATTTATGTACAGAACTCCTGAGCCTTGAAAAAAAGAGAAATTAAAAGAAATGTTATCTGAGAAAAACAGTAATTGGTCAGGAGTATGCTGACAGGTGATTTCATATAACTATTCATGAATAGTTGGCTAATATGAAATTTATGACTACTTAAAAAAAAGGATTGGTCTGTTTTACCATGCTGAACAGGAAGTCCTAGTAAGTAGGAATAGTGTAAGTCACACTGCTAGATCATATCATGATAGGATATCCATTGGTACCTTAACTTTCAAGCAAATTACATTTACTTATACTGTCTCCCAGTTATCAGTTGTCTTCTTCGATCTCATAAGTTGTTATGTCTGATAATTAAAAGTTGGTCTTTCCTTTGGTTTTGTCACCATACTACTATATGTTCCTTGAAATGTACCTCTATTTGGGACACCTGGGTGGCACAGTTGGGTTAAGGGTCCGACTCTTGGTTTCAGCTCAGGTCCTGATGTTAGGGTCATGAGATTGAGCCCCCTGTCGGGCTCTGCACTCAGTGTCAGGTCTGCTTGGGTTTCTCCCTCCCACTTCCTCTTCTCTTCACCTACCCCTCTCTCTCTCTCTAGAATAAATAAATCTTAAAAGGAAAGCCATGTATCTTTATTCACCTACTGTTTTCCAAAGTGAAGTTTCAATGTTGCTCACCGGCAAAGACTTGGATACAAAGGTTCCCTTCAATCTGCCTTTAATCCCTACTTCCATGTATGATTAAAGGATAGGCTTACAAAAATGAAAGGAACCACTAATATTTAGTGAGGCACAAAAGAAACTAAAGGTGCTTAGGAACTTGATTATCTCTTTTAAACAGTGGGATCACAGTTTGATTACTGACCTTTAGATCTAGCAGGTTGTATTTAATTCCATGATTATGAAATCCAAGATGGGGAGTGAGTAAGTCGATTTGAGCTTCAAGAGTGGATAGCTGTATTTCTTTTGCACTTTGAGCAGTCTTGGGACTTACCCTCTCAACATGACTCTGTTCAGTAAGCCACAAATCACCCCATAATTACTTGAAGGCTTTTTAATCTTTGGCAGTGGAAACAACCTTAAACAGTATAAACTTTTATGGGCAAATAGTTTAGTATGTGTTCAGTTATAAATCATTTTCAAAGTGCAATAAGCATCAGAGGATCCTGTGTGGTTAGAACAAAGGATAAATACTTGCATTGTAAGAACAGAAGTATACCTAGGACCAAATGTTTCTTGGTGTTGGCCGTTGACTGGCACACTCTGGCACAATCCACACCAGATCGCTTTTAAATAAGCAGGGGGACTCTCTGTCCTGGTATGCCCAAGATAGCCAGAGTTTGTTGTCCAAGCATAATTATTAATAGCACCCCTTTCATTCCCAAAATTACATCAGGATATGAAATGATAGATTCTATGGTCATCCAATACATAAGAGCATCCAGACAATAGGGAATGAAATAATTTTACAAACTCATAGAATCTATGGGGAACACATTAAAAATCAAGTTCCAGATTTACAGGTGAAAATCAATTCTAACGTCAATGATGAGGGAAAACTGTGGGGATGAGTGTGCTAAATGAAGGAGTTCCTAATAATGAAAATGCCCCAATAGGAGTTTTAATTGAAGAAAATCTTTGAAAAGTAGGCTGGTCGGTCAACAAGACTTGTGTTTTATTTATTTACTTTTAAGATTTTATTTATTTATTTGAGAGAAAGAGAGAGAGAGAGACAGAGATAGTGAAAGTGAGCATGGGGTGGGGGGAGAGGAGGGAGAAGCCAACATGGGGCTAGATTGCAGGACCCCGGATCATGACAGGAGCTGAAGGCAGACGCTTAACTGACTGAGCCACTCGGGCATCCCAAGACTTGTGTTTTAAATATCATTATAAATGTATGTGATGTGACAAATTGATTGACAGTAGCCAAGTCAACAGCAACTTTTCTAAGAACTATTTCTGCAGAGAGACCTAGATATGTTTTTCTCACCTGCCACCTCCAGTGAGTTAGAAGGTAATTCCTCTTTAAATATTAAAAAGGGACAAAGATGAGCAGATGGGGAGAGAAGGAATAAAAGTTGCTGATGATGTCTTATAATACCAATGTAGAAGAACTTCTTAATCATAAATCTTTTATGAATCTTATGAAGAGCTTCTTAATCATAAATAACCCTATTTCTTTCCTAAGAAAAGAAACTTTTCCTAAGAAAAGAAAAAAGAAATTAAAATCCCTCTATTAAAATGTGAATCTGTGTGTTTTGGTTAAAGAAAAAGCAGTGGCCCTGGGAATTAACTGACTATTAGAAAAACAAGAAAGAGTGAGACAGTCCTTCCAGTTCCTTCTTTTTCTGTCTCCAAATAGACAAATGACATGCAAATAATTCTATAATGCAGAGAAACTGGAAGTGCTTTTATTTTGCAACTTGTTTTTTTGGCTTGGGGACTTTGATTTCATGAACAGCCCTCAATACCCTAATCGCCAGAGCAACTGTGAAAAATTCAGTTTGCTGCAAGGCAGCTACCAACTCTGTATACATCATATGTGTCCTGTGTATTTGACTAGCTCGCCCCGAGGCTTTAGTTGGAACTTTACTCTTTTGCTTATTTAAAAGTAAGGTGGAAAATGTCAGAACGGTCTGGCCTGATTTGCACTGTGTCCCTTATAACTCAGGCTAAGCTATTAAGTCTTTTCCTTTTCTAGATAACAGTTGCTGGATTATGGCTTTAAATAAGGGTCACTTATAAGTGAGGCTGCCTTAATGAGTTCTGCTTCCTGTTTTCCATATATAGTGTCCCCATTTTTCTGTTGCTCAGTCCACAGAGTATGGCTTCCACTGGGTGTGAGCTCTCCCTGCCAGCATTCAGATGCTGAACATTTTTAAGAGCCCAGAGGGAGAAGTGTTTTTAGGCAGCTCTTTTCAGAGACTGAGTTTCTTCAGCTGGAGAAGGGAATGTGCTTTCCCAAATAAGAATGAAGAATATGCCAAGTATAAGCAGTTGAATAGCCCTGGAGTTATTTTTGGGAACCAGGGTCATTCAGTTCGGGAAATGATGGTGCTACCCATGAGCTATGGCAAGTGATTAGAAAACATTATCTCTTTTTCTCACTTAACTACTTTCGAGTATTGAGAAAATTTGCTAGTTGGGGTTAAGAGTAGCTTGATTTAGGCTGGATTCATTAGGAAGTGGGGAAGGCCAGTTTAGGCAGAAGGTATGTTTGTTTGGTTAGTAAAACATCCTCCAGATGAATCCCCATAACAAACCACCAGAGATAGGGTTGTGCACCTCTGTATGGGAAACCGCAAATACACAAACCCCTAAAATTGTAGACAGCATTTCCCTTATACATATAGATCTGTATTTTTGTAGGTATTTCTGGTTTTAATGGAATCTTAATCCCAAAACATTAAGAATCAGTATTTTTAAGCCCAGATATGATCAGTCCCTTTTATAGACCGAGAGCCCAAACAGGAACTTTCTGTTGTTGGCCTGAATTTTTGAGTTAAATACTGATTAGTCTTATCTAAAACTATTTTTTTAAGATTTTATTTATTTATTTGACACAGAGAGATACAGCAAGAAAGGGAACACAAGCAGGAGGAGTGGGAGAGGGAGAAGCAGGCTTCCTGCCAAGCAGGGAGCCCAATGTGGAGCTCGATCCGAGGATGCTGGGATCATGACCTGAGCTTAAAAACTGAACCACCCAGGTGCCCCTAAAACATATTTTTAAACATCAAATAAAAGTCCAATATTTTGTTATAACAAGATATTCACTGCAGTGTTATCTAACCTGTAGGAAGTAGAACAGAAAAAGTACAATAATTTGTAATCAAACTACACAACTAGAGTGTATGTGTTTAATTTTCAAGGTAAAACAAACTTCAAAGAGAAACTAGAACTTTTTATTTCTTTTTTAAATTTTATTTTTTAAAAACGATTTTATTTATTTGAGAGAGAGAGAATGTGTGTGGGCAGCAGAGGGAGAGGGAGAAGCAGACTTCCCGCTGACTGGGGAGCCCAATTCAGGGTTCAGTCCCTCAATCCCAGAACTCCAGGACCATGACCTAAGACCGAAGGCAGATGCTTAACTAACTGAGCCACCCAGGCACCCCTAGAGCTGTTTATTTCAAATCTCTGATTTACATACTGGCATTTAAGTGCCTTCACTTGTATCTAAAAATTTACTTGGTAAAAAAAAATGTAGGGGCTCCTGGGTGGCTCAGTGGGTTAAAGCCTCTGCCTTCGGCTCAGGTCATGATCCCAGGGTCCTGGGATCGAGCCCCGCATCGGGCTCTCTGCTCAGCAGGGAGCCTGCTTCCTCCTCTCTCTCTGCCTGCCTCTCTGCCTACTTGTGATCTCCATCTGTCAAATAAATAAAGAAAACCTTTAAAAAAATATATTTTTTAATTAGACTGAGAACAATTCTTAAACAAATTTTAATTCTATTTCCTAGAGATATTTTCCATATAGCATTCAGAAAAACAAGCCCTGTGGCTTTTCTACTTTAGGATTTCTGCATTGTTGTTGGCTGATGTCATAGGCTTTTTGCTCTATGATCACAAGAATTCCCTATTTAGAACTGCTTATGGCTGCCACATGCCTAAAATGTCAACCAAACTGTTTTTCTTGTACAATCAGCTCAGTGGCTATGGAAATGAGATACTTCAATGTCACCAGTAGGGAGAAAAATACATACAAAAGGCATATCTGATAAAGGACTGTTATCCAGAATATATAAAGAACTCTTAAAACTTAACAGTGAAAATACAAACAACCTAATTAAAAATGGGCCAAAGACCTTAACAGATATCTAACCCAGGGAGATATATAGAAGGCAAATAAGCAAATGAAAAGATGTTCCACATCATAGGTCATTGGGGAATTGCAAATCACAACCACGAGACCCAACTCTACACCTATTAGAATAGCTAAAATCCCAACACTGATGTTGGGATTCCCAAGCACTGGCAAGGCAATGGAACAAGAACTCTCTTTCACCGCTAGTGGGAATGCAAGGTGGTATGGGCACTTTGGAAAAACAGGTTGGCAGGTTCCTACAAAGCTACACATACTCTTTTTTTTTTTTTTAAAGATTTTATTTATTTATTTGATAGAGAGAGATCATAAGTAGACAGAGAGGCAGGCAGAGAGAGAGGGAAGCAGGCTCCCTGCTGAGCAGAGAGCCCGATGTGGGACTTGATCCCAGGACCCTGAGATCATGACCTGAGCTGAAGGCAGCGGCTTAACCCACTGAGCCACCCAGGCGCCCAAAGCTACACATACTCTTAACATATGATCTAGCAATCACACTCCTCGGTAGCTACCCGGAGGAGGTAAAAACTTGTGTCAAGACAAAAATCTGCACAGAAATATTTATAATAGCTCCATTCATAATTGCTAAAACCTGGAAGTAATGAAGATGTCCTCAATAGGTGAATTATGGATAAATAAACTCTACTTCCAGATGATGCAATATTTTTCAATGCTAAAAAAGAAAAAGAAATGAGCTATTAAGCCTTGAAAAGACATGGAGGAAATTTAATTGCATATTACTATGAAAGAAGCCAGTCTAAAAAGGTTACATCCCATATGACTCCAAGTATATGACATCCAGGGAAAACTGTTTAAATAAATTCTAATACATCCACGAAATATATCAACCAGCAGCTTTAAACAATAATGCATTGGACCTGAGTGTATGGCTATGAAAAGACCAAGTTGCAGAACATATTATGACATAATCCCCACTATGAAGTAATATTAGTATTATCCACATTTTAGAGGTAAGGAAACAGAATTGAGAGGTTATATTGAAAAACTAGGAAGTTACAGCACTGAGATTGGAACCCGGGCAGTCTGGCTCTGGAATCCAGATGTTTATTCATTGCACTTTGCTATCTCTGATCCCTTGTGTAATTTTATAGACACATTGTCCACCCTGTTACACCTCCACTGTGGCTAGGCAGGTAAGTCTGTCATTAGCCATGTTCTCCAATACCAGCATTTTCAATTAAAAAAAAAGGTGACATTTTCACCTCCCTCTAGATTACTTCTTGTCTATCTCTTAACTTATATATAAAAATACAAATAATTTAATATATATGACTATATTATATTTATATAAATAATTTAACACATAATGAATATATATAAATAAATATATCTAAAAAGAAAGGGTGACATGAGATTCTGATTGTTATATATCAATGTAAATAAGCGTATAAGTATAGCTAAGATTGTTCAAGCACATCATTCCAAATTTGGTCAGTTATTATTTTTTATTAGAGACTTTATAAGATTCTACCTTTCTTAAGGGGAGTGAGCATATCTTAAGTGTTTATGTGTCTATTACAGAGCTTTACATACATGATTATATTGGTTCTCTTTACAATTAGGGTAAAATAACCACCCTTTGATCTTATCTTAATCCATCTCCCCTTTGCCCACTCTGCTTTAATCACGTTGATCTTTGCTCTTTTCCATGACTTCACTAGGTGTTTTCCTATCTTGGAGTTTTTGTCCTTGTCATTCTCTCTCCCTGAAATGCTTGTTCTTCATATGTCTACTTCCTTCTTATCGATCAGATCTTAGCTTAACTATGACCTCTTTAGAAGGTCTTCGCTACCTTCCAATCTAAAATATTTCCCCAGATCCTCTCCATCACATTGCCATATTTTTAATCTCTGCAAGGCACCAGTTGCTATCTGATATTTTTCTACCCATTTTTTCTTTGTTTATTTTCTATCTTCCTCCACTAAAGTGCAAACTCCATGAGAGCAGCTAATTTGTCTGCCTTGCCCAGTTTCCAGAAGTACCTGACTCGTGAAGGAGAGCAAACAATAGTCATTGAATGAATAAGTAAATATTTGTTCACTATTTACTTAACAACAAATATGATGGTTATTTTAATACTTTGTGAAGATTACATAGTAACATTAAAGTAACATCTTAGAAAACTTTTAGTGTAGATTTTATTCTTAATCTTGCTCTTTAAAACATTTCATTTAATTCATAAAAACATGTAGCAAACTAGGAATGGAAGGAAATTACCTCAAAATGAAGGCAATTTATGAAAAACCCACAGCCAACATCATACTCAATGGTGAAAGACAAAGCTTTTCCTCTAAGATCACAAGATAAGGATGCCCATTTCCACCACTTCATTCAACACAGTACTGGAAGTCCTAGACAGTGTAATTAAGCAAGAGAAAGAAACAAATGCATCTGAAACAAAAGGAAGAAGTGAAATTATGATTGTTTGAAGAAGACATGATCCAATTTGTAGACAACTCTAAGGATTACCTACACACACACACACACACGCAAAACCTGTTAGAACTACAAATAAATTCAGCTAAGTTGTGGGATACAAAATCAATACACAAAAATCAGCTGTAGTGCATACATCAATCCAAAAAGGAAATTAAGAAATCAATTCCATTTACAGTATCATTAAAAAAAATGAACTACTTAAGAGTAAACTTAATCAAGGAGGTGAAAGACTTATACACTGACAGCTATAAAAGATTGCCGAAAGAAATTAAGCAAGACACAAATAAATTTAAAAACATCCCATATTCATGGATTGCAAGGCATAATATTGTTAAGATGTCAATGCAAAGCAATCTGTAGATTCAATGCAATCTCTATCAAAATCCCAATGGCATTTCTTATGGATATAGAAAAATTCATCCTAAAATCATATTGAATCTCAAGGGACTCTGAATAGCCAAAACAACCTTGAAAAAGAGAACAAAGTTGGAGGTCTCAAACTTCCTGATTTCAAAGCTGTAGTAATCAAAACAATGTGGTACTGGCATAAAGACAGACATATAGACCAATGGAATAGACTAGAGGGCCCATAAGTCCTAACATACTTGGTCAAATGATTTTTGACAAAGGTGCCAAGACTATTCTTGGAGAATGGGACGGTATCTTCAACAAACAGTATTTGGAAAATTGGGTATCCACATGCAAAAGAATGATGTTGGATCCTTACTTTACACTGTATAGAAAAATAATTCAAGGAGTGCCTGGGTGGCTCAGATGTTAATTGTCTGACTCTTGGTTTCAGCTCAGGTCAGATCTCAGGGTCTTGGGATCAAGCCCCATATCAGCCTCTGTGCTCAGTGCAGAGTCTGCTTGCTCCTCTCCCTCCCCCTTAATCTCTCCCCCAGCTCGCACTCTCTCTCTTAAATAAATAAATAAAATCTTAAAAAAAGAGAAAAGAACTTAAAAAAAAAAAACCCTCAAAATGGATCAAAGACCCATAAACATAAGACTCAAAACTATAAAACTCTTAGAAAAAAACTTAAGGGGAAAGTTTTATGACATTGGATTTGGCAAGTACTGCTTGGACAAAAACCAAAGAAAAACCAAAAACCATAGGCAATAAGAGTAAAAAAATACATCAATATTAAAAACTTCTATGCATCAAAGGATGCAATCAGTGAAATGGAAAACAACCTACAGAATGAAAGAAAATATTTGTAAATCATATATCTAATAAGGGAATAATATTTGGAATATATAAAGAACTTCCACAACTCAACAACAATAAAAACAAACCAATAAAAAATGGGCAACGAACTCAAACAGACATTTCTTCAAAGAAGTTATACATATGGCCAAAAAATGTATGAAAAAATGTTCAATGTCATAATCATTGGGGAAATGTAAATCAAAACCACAATGAGATGCCACCCTATACCCACTAGAATGTCTGCTATTAAAACGGGAAAAAAAAAGTTTTGGCAAGGATGTGAAGAATTTGGAAACTTTGTGACTCTTGACAGGAATGTAAAATGGTACAGCTGCTATGGAAAAGATGGAGGTTCCTAAAACTATGGAAAATAGAATTACCACATGACTCAGCAATTCCACTTCTGGGAATACCTATATACCTAGAGGAACTGACAGCAGAGTCTCCAAAAGACATTTGTACACCTATGTTAAAAGCAGCATTATCACCTCAGGCAAATGGGGAAGCAACACACCCGTCCATTGGTGAATGAATATACAAAATATGGTATATAATACAATGGGAATATTATTCAGTCTTAAAAAGAAAGGAATTCTGACACATACTAAACATAGAGAACCTGAGGAATATCATGCTAAATAAAATAAGACAGTCACAAAAGAGACAACTATTGTATGATTCCACTTTTTGGATGTACCTAGTGTAGTCAAATTTATGAGACAGAAAGTAGAAATGTGGTTGCCAGGGGCTAGGATGCTGGGAGAATGGAGAGTTTAAACAACCACAAATAAGTATAGAGTTTCAGTTTTGCAAGAGAAAGAGTGTTCTGGAGATTGGTTATGCAATAATGTGAACGTGCTTAATATTGTTGAACTATACACTGAAAAACAGTTAAAACGGTCCATTTTATGTGTTATTTTGCCACAATTTTTTTAAAAAAGGTATATTCCCCAGCTCAATACACTGGAAAGACCTAGAAACAGTAATAACTTAGAAGCAATGATTACTCCTGGTGTCCAAATTGTAGTCTACTGGAAATTCCCCACTAGTTCCCTAATTGGGAAATGATTGGAAAATGAGTGATTACAAGCCTGAAATAGGAAATATATGAGATGGATTGAGACTGTGTTTGCGTATGTGTGCATGCACATGCACCAGAAACCAAAGAAACCATCAATGGTTAATTAGGTTATATCAAAAGGACATAGCCAGATGAAAAGATCCTTTCAACTGTCCAAGATGGGACAGCTTGAGCATCTAAAAGGAAAAGTGACTACTCTTGATTCAAACACACTGAATTTATAAAAGTTTATAAATTCATGATTTTCAAGAAAGATAAAACAGGAAAGTTAAATTTAAAAAATGAACAAACAACAGTCTTTTAAAAAAGGAAAAGAAAAAAAGAAATCATCTTTTATCACCATTGGAGATGGCCAGAGAACTCATTTCTTGGGCTGGAAACTGGTAATTAGGAAAGAGTTCAGCATTTATCTTGCTTTTCCTGTTTCGATTAATTGGCAAAGTATCTAAACTGATGCATTTGATTATGCAAAACTCTTTTTTAAAGAAGAATACAGGGGCGCCTGGGTTGCTCAATCGTTAAGCATCTGCCTTCCGCTCAGGTCATGATCCCAGGGTCCTGGGGTTGAGCCCCGCATCAGGCTCCCTGCTTGGGGGGAAGCCTGCTTCTCCCTCTCCCACTCCCCCTGCTTGTGTCCTTGCTCTTGCTGTGTCTCTCTCTGTCAAATAAATAAATAAAAATTAAAAAAAAAAAGAAGAATTACAGCCAAAAAAATGATAAAAGTAGAACAGACAAGAGGAAAGATAAAAGTAGAAATTACTACTTGGCAATCTCTATGGAAATAATTGAGTCTTCCAAGAACCATCAGGGTGAAGTTTGATGGAGAGCTACACAATAGAAGGGCAGAGGGCTTTCATCTGAACTCGAGGTCCATCTTGGCGTCCCTAACAGTTACCAACCAGACACCTGCTCCTTGATGTGATGCGCTGTGAAGTACAAAGCACTACCTGAACAAGATTTATGTAGAAAAGAAGGAAGACAAAGAAAATGAAGCAGAATCTCATCCCATTTAGACCTTACCTTCAGTTACTAGGAAATACAGGGAGAGACCGATTGAAATGACACCGTAAAAAAGCATCGAAAAGCCAGAATGTGGGATAATCGACAGAACGACTGACCTCACTTTTGTAAGTGAAGATCTTGGAAAGAAAACCTGAAGAGGAGAAGGGATTTAAGAGACATGAATATCAAACGCAGAGTGGAACTTAATTAGATCCTGATTTGAACAAAGCATAGAAGGATATTTATGAGATGATTGGGGGAAGTTTGAATATGGGCTGCGGATTATATTAAGGAATTAATATTTCTTTTGATGGCATGATACAGGTGTTGTGATTCTGTAAGAACATATTCTTGAGTTTTAGAGAAATATTTAAGAGTGACGTGACATGAAAAAATGGTGAGATACTAGGATATCTCAGGGATTTGTTTTAAAATAAAGAAAAAGAAGAAATAAGTATGAGAAAAGATAAATAATTATTGAACTGATGTAGTACACATATTATTCATAATATTGGCTCTGCTTTTGTGTATGTTAATAAATGTAGAGTTCAAATTGTTATGTATTACACATGCTGTACTGTTAAATGAAAACATGCAATTACGCCGTTTCAAAAAATGAAATTCCCTTTATTTTCCTGGATTTACTCCTTTTTTTTAAGATTTTACTTATTTATTTGACAGAGAGAGAGAGCACAAGCAAGGGGAGCAGGGAGAGGGAAAAGCAAGCTCCTTGCTCAGGAAGCTAAGCAAGACCCTGGGATCCCAAGACCCTGGGATCATGACCAGAGCCAAAAGCAGAGGCTTAACCAACTGAGCCATGCAGGCCGGCCCCTTGGATTTCCTTCCAATCTTAGTCTAACCTTATAACTTAAGTAGGTTTGTCTACTGCTCTTAATCTTTCCTGTTGTTTTTCTTTAAATTGATGGAAACACCAAAAAGTTTTAATTTTTATTTAACTGTAATCAGAGTAAATAAACATTAATGAAAATAATCAAGAAGTTTTATACTTTAAATTTAGTTGTTAAAGTTACACATTAATAAAAATATAAATTGATCACTTCATTTCCCCCCCCCGCCAAAACCATAAACCTTTAATATCAGGAAAAAAATTAGAAATTATTACTGAAATTAATTACCTACTTCAAAATAAATCTTCCTTTTCAAGACAGTAAATTCTGATGTTTCTAGGGGAAAAAAAAAACTTATTCTCCCAAATACCCTGTCTTTTAGTGTGAAGGAAATCAATGCACCACTGATTGTACTCTTCCGGACATTAAATAATATTTGGTGGTTACAATTAGATCCTTATAAAATATGCTTTTTTGAAAAAAAGAGAATATGTCATGTGGTGTATAGACTATGAGACATTCACAATTTACTGGAAAATTATCTTTCAAAAATGTTGAAATCTTCCAGTTCAGGAATGACCAAGTCATAGGGATGAAAGATAGAGCATAGGGAATATAGTCTGTGGTACTATAAGAGTGTTGTGTGGTGACAGATGGCAACTACACTCCTGGTGAGTATGGCCTAACATGGACTTGTTGAATTGCCATTTTGACCACCTGAAACTAATGCAACATCACGTGTCAACTATCCTTCAATGAAAACAATGTTGAATTTCCTTCTGTAAGGAGGGGTTTTGAGTCAATTAGATGTAAATGTTTTTAAGAGTCAGACCTGGGCATTCTTGAGGACACTTATAGGTAAACTGTGTAGCTAGTAGATATTGTGGAGATTGGTATCAATCGGTATCAAAATCATATTGATGTATTGGAAAGTGAGGGAAAATAATAGTAATAATAATAAAGGAAAGAATAAATGACAAAATCAGCATAAGATAATTTATAGAAACTCAAGACGGACCATTTGTCTACAAATTTGTTAGAGATGGGTACATGATGACATTGACAAATGTCCACCTAAAAATGGCATGCCCAAACACTCCATTAATATAGGAATCACAGCCAGAGCTTCTACACTCAAGAAGATTTCTAAGCTTTGAAACTGCACAGACAAGTTATTAACTTGAGTGTAGTATCCTAGAAATCCCATTTGTGCATCTCAAAATTATTTTCAAAAATAATTCAAAAATAATTAATTTCAAAAATAATTCAAAAATAAATAATTCAAAAATTATTTTCAAAAATAATTCTATTTTCAAAAATAATTTCAAAAATAATTCTAGAATTATTTTTATCTTTGGTACCATACCACTTTTCTCTCTTCCTTTTCTAGTATTTCCATTCTAGTATTTCCATTTCCCCTCTATCCACACTCCCAAATGATACTAAACCAGGGAAAGAGAGGTAAAATAGAAATTTTCGGTTTCTGCAAAGTTATGGGGATTAAAATGCCGTTTGGATAATTTGATTAATTTGAGAATTAGCCCCAGAGGGCTGTTTCAGGGGCTGGAAAAGTCTTTCCATGCCCACTGCAGTAAGCAAAACAGCATGATTTGGTATAAAAGCTTGCACTCTGAAGTCAGACAGACCTGGACTCTCATTCTGATTTGTAACATCTTCTCTCTGAGACAGCTTTTTCATCTGTTCTCACGGACAATAAATTAAATGAGATAATATGTGTAATGTAAACATTAAATGAAATAGTCCTATAATGAAAATGGTAATGTTGATATATTCTTAAACTCCCGTCCTTTAAAACATCTTGGAATACCACAAACATGAGCACCTTGCTTCCAGCTTCACTGGCCTGGTTGGGCAGAGGCAACTACCCTGGGCATTGCTCCATGCCCCGAACACCCAAGAGGTCTTTGTTCTGTCCTGTAATCATGCGACTGGGCTGGTTGGGTTCTCCTAAGATAGCTACCTGTAGTGCTGATCACATCAAAGCAGTGGGACCCATTTAACTTGGTAAAAATTCAGAGAGGAGCCACGCAGAAGCTAAAAGGACAGGAGATTAAAAACTGAGTGAAAAACAGAGCAAATAAGCTTCTTGAACCAGGAGGAGTGAAGGTTGGTTACTGATTATAGCTGTCGAGGGCCGCTGGGGTATTATGTAAAGTAGAGCCACTCAAGCATTTGGGCGCTGTGTGAAATGATTACTACGCCATGGTGCACCTGGGGACCCACACTCCACAGACCAAAATTGGCACAGGAGGAGCAGATCTGTCAAGAGATTTATCCTTGAATATAACCGAGAAGCAAAAATTAGGAGAGAGGTGAGAAAAAGAGAACTCATTAAATCGGGGTCTCGTGACGGTTTTGCTATTTGGAGCTGGCCTCAATGGTGAGGGAAAGTTGACTCTAGAGGTATCAGAGTCACTGATTGGTGTTGAACTTAACAGTTTTCATTGTTTTTGAGCAACTAGAGTGGAAACCAAAGTAATTGGCACCTTTGGTGAGGTGTGATTAGGTTTCCTGCTGGCAAGTGTTGAGGACTGAGTCAGCCCAGCGCAGCTCAGGAGGAGCCTGAATGTTCTTCCTTTTGTCATTGAAAACACTAACTTGACTAGAAGGCAAAAAAATAAAAAATAAGAATAAATTTCACAGAAAGTGGAAGTTTACAATAAATTAAACATCCTCATGTGAAATTATTGGTGTGTGGAAGTGGGGAGGTAGCTCTGTAGGGAAGCAAGTAAATGTGAGGTTCTTGCCAGTTAAAATTGCTCAAGTGAGAGATAAAGCTTCAGGGATAGTTGAATGGCTGGTGATTTTAGGTGTCTACATACAGAAAACACTAGAGGCTAGATGAAAATTAAATGCTTCAGTGCTACCAGAATACCCAGACCAACCCAGACATACACCTCGTGAATGTCAAGTCTGCTGCCCCGATGTCAAGGCTGATGTCCAGCTTTTGTCCTTCACAGTGGGGAAACACAGTATAAACCCAGCCCTTGGATTCTGGTTAAAGAAAACAAAGAGTTGTTGAGTAGTGTTAAAAATAAGGCAAACAGGCAAAATAAGGCAGTCGGAGAAAGACAAATACCATATGATTTCACTCCTTTGTGGAATTTAAGAAGCAAAACAGATGACCATAGAAGAAGGGAAGGAAAAATAAGAAAACAGAGAGGGAAGCAAACCGTAGAGACTCTTAACTACAGGAAACAAACTGAGGGCTGCTGGAGGGGAGGGGGGATGGGCTAAATGGGTGATGGACATTAAGGGAGGCACTTGTTGGGATGAGCAGGAGGGGGTGGGGGGGTGTGTTTACAAGTGATGATTCACTAACGTCTACTCCTGAAACTAATACTATATGTTAACTAACTTGAATTTAAATGAAATCTTGGAAGCAAATAAATAAAGGAAACAACAACTAAACCCCACAAAGCACAAGCCCCCCATTGGAGTCACTTACGCTAAGCCTCACATCACCAAACCAAGATGTGACTTAATTACGGTTTTGGCTCTACCAGAAATGGAATCTTAAACCAGTCAGTCAGGTCCTCAAATCAACACTTGTTAGGTAATGCGCCTGAGAGACCCTTGCCAGTCCCTAAAGAAAGGCGACCTTGCCATAACCAGTTCACTTTTTTGGTCTAGCATAACTGCCCCGTTCCCGCTCCCTTCTGCCTATAAAAGTCTTTCATTTTGTACAGCTCATTCAGACTCCTTTCTATCTGCTAGATTGAATGCTGCTGGATTCATGAAATGTTGAATAAAGCTACGAAGATTCATTTGAATTCTAAGTCATCGAAGTTATAAAATAACCACCTCTGGAGATCATTACAAACAGGCTATCTTCTTATTTACCACTAACTAGTTAATTCATTCTTCGAGACAGAGGCACATGTTGAATGTTTCTTATTCCTCCCCAGACTCTGGGGTTTGCAGAACCAGGGAAGCTCTTTCCCTGGGACTGTTATGGAGAAATATTTTGGCTATCACGAGGCTGCCAAAGCAGAAAACAGCTTTTTTCAGATGTCACAAGAAATACTTAATGATTGTACAAGATTACATGTATTTGAGCCCACAGCATTATCAACAGGATGACTAATCTGGAACAGGCCTGTAATGTAAATTAGAACCCCTGTCTCTAGCATGTGAAAAGTCATGCAGCTGGTAAATCAGGATGTTATGCAAAAATAGGTGGGAAGGAAATAGCGTTTGTTGCTATTCCATTTTGATTAGATTTTGATGTTACCAATGTCCGGTTAAATACCTACACTGATATTTTGAAATTTTGAGCTTTCTATAACTTGCTGGAAAAAACATTCCTTTCTCTCCCCCATAATCATAACATCATTCGTAAAATAAGATAGTATTACCTCTATTTCCAGGTAGATTTGTGGTTTGTTTTTGAGCTTGCTACATCACCAGGCTAGAATTAAAGAATTTTCAACTCCAAATTTCATTGTAAAATATTATATCGTGGGTAGTATTTCCCTAATAAATATTGATAAACATTTTCAAGCAGTTTCAGCTTATTAATCCACAGCAATTCTAGTTATTTGTAAAATTATTAAGATATTTGATGGTTATTACTGTGTGTTCACTTGGAAAATAGAATCTTTATATCATCTAGTTTTCTTCTCCTCAAGGGACTTCTGATAATGTTTTCTATCATAACCTAAAAACATGTACTGATAACTCTTCTTTCTCCCAATTTTTTGAGGGACAGAGAAGTTGCCCTTCAAGTAAGACTGGAGAGGTGGGAAGCGAATATGGGGGTGACTCAAAAGGGGGAATGAAAGTAACAGGCAAGATCCAAAGCACAAAAGACCTACAGGATGGCTCAAAAGAAAACAACCAGAAGGTGAAAGGCAGTATTTCTATAGGAAAGGAGGAAAGAAACGGTAATGAGCTTTTAAAAAGCAGCTTAAGGGTGCCTGGTGGCTCAGTCAGTTAAATGTCAGATTGACTTCAGCTCTGGTTGTGATCTCAGGGTGCTGAGGTCATTCCCTGGGCCAGCTCCATTTTAGGTTCTGGGCATGGGGCCTACTTAAGATTCTCTCTGTCCCTCTGCCTCTGTCCCTTCCTGTCCTGCCATCCCCCATCCCCAGCTCTCATGCTCTCTCTCTCATTCTCTCTCATAAATAAATAAGTAAATAAATAAATAAATAAATAAATAACTGCTTAGTCTGCATAGTGTTGAGGTCTGTGATTATTATTCCAGAACTGTCTTATGACATCATCTTTATGGAGGGGCTGAAAGGGAGGGCTGGGCTAGATTCGGCTGAGAAGCAAATACACACACACACACACACACACACACACACACACACACATCCCAACCTCGATTCATCCCACTCCTGAAGCTAAATGGGTGATATTACTTGATATTACTGATGGAGTAATTACACAGTTATTAAATATGTTGCTTTAACGTGTTTTCTCAATTTCATGTAACTGGGCATGGCAGGGAGGAGCTACAGCTTCTGAGCCACATTTGAAATCCTGATCATAGGTGTGCCTGGGTGGCTCAGTCCTTAAGCATCTGCCTTCTGCTCAGGTCATGATCCCAGGATCCTAGGATCAAGCCCTGCATTGGGCTCCCTGCAGGGAATTGGCTTCTCCTTCTCCCACTCCCCCTGTTTATGTTCCCTCTCTCACTGTTTCTCTCTGTCAAATAAATAAATAAAATCTTAAAAAAAAAAAAGAAATCCTGATCGTAACTCATTTACTTTGATGTCTGTACTGTTTATTTTCAGTGATATTCTAGGGTTATGCTTATACAGAGCAAACAAAAAGGCAGAATCTAAGTTGTTGCTGATGATTCTTTTTCTGCAAGGGGCACTGGAGTTAGCGGAAAGTGTTGGGGGGTTTGTTCTCAGGCCCAGAACAGGACTGTCTCCTGAATTTTGAAAACAGATATTACTTTTAGGATCGCAGCTTTTAATATCTTCTTTACATTAAAAAAAAATGTGAATACATTAAATAAATTTGGTCCAAAAGAATTGATTTATTCTACTTGAAACAACAAAAAAAATACATTTACCACTCACTTGTGTCATTATGAAGTAAGCGTACTTTCAAAATCTTGGTAGGACTTCCTATAGCACATAAACTTGCTTAGTAATTAGCCAAATATCCTGATGATATCACAGCTTCTGTAAAGTAGATTTAAAAAACGAAGAGGTTCTGATATTAACTTACTGTAAGTTCCAAATCATTACATCATATTTCTCCTGAAATAATGTAGAAAATCTCTCTCTTAAGAAAATAGAATATAAATACATTGTATTTTCGAAAACCACTTTTTAGAAACAGTAAGAGAACATTGACTGCCTGATGTTTAAGGGCTTGCCATCTAATTAATCATTTATAATTTCAAGCATATTTAAAGTAGAGCACAGGCATCAGTGAGCCTTTGTATTCTTATCAATTGAGTTAACAATTACTAAGCATTTGCTGCTCTTTTCCACCCATCCCTGTTTTCCCCTTTTTGAAAGTATTTGGAAGCAAAACTCAGCCCCTGAGATAACATTTCACAATTATGTTCTACAGTACAAATTTTTGAAAATAGGGGTATTTTCTTACGTAGCCATGATGCCATTATCACCATCAATAAAACTTTTTTCCTTTATATCATCTCATATCGAAACCATAAGTAAATTTCCCAGGTCGTCTCAAAAAACGCATACTTCTACACTTGTTTTATTTCAACCAGAGCCCCCAAATACCCTGTATTACCTGCGGTTACTATGTTCTGTAAACATTATACAATTTATAGCAGTAAATCCTCTCCATTTCCCCCCTCAAGCTACCAGCTTGTTGAAAAAGCTGGGTCAGTTTATGCCTTAGAAATATTTGTTTTTTAAGTAATATGGCTTCAAGTCTAAATGGTAATATAGTATCACATAAGCTACTTGGTACCTTACTGAGTAAATAATTGAGAGGAAAACCGAGAAGTAGACTCTTTTTTTTTTAAATTTTTTTTTTATTTCTTTTCAGCGTAACAGAATTCATACATAGTTTTACACCACACCCAGTGCTCCATGCAATGCGTGCCCTCCACAATACCCACCACCAGGCTCCCCCAAGCTCCCACCCCCCGCCCCTTCAAAACCCTCAGGTTATTTTTCAGAGTCCATAGTCTCTCATGGCTCATCTCCCCCCCCAATTTCCCTCAACTCCCTTCTCCTCTCCATCTCCCCATGTCCGAGAAGTAGACTCTTAACTATAGAGATCAAACTGATGGTTACTGAGGGGAGGCGGGGGAGGGGGGAAATGGGGTAAACAGCTGATGGGGATTAAGGAGGGCACCTGTTGTGATGAGCACCAGGTGATCTACAGAAACCATGAATCACTATATTATACACCCGAAACTAATATAACACAGTAAGTTAACAAACTGGAAATTTGTTTGTTAAATAAAAACTTAAAAAAAAAAAAAACTGAAGCACCAAAGGATTTTACTACCTGACATGAAATTAACCCTTCGAGTATTTCTTTCACTCCAATTTATAAATTTGGCAAATTTATTTCCACTTTTCCCTTATAGTAAGATTTTCCCTTTAAGAGAGCTATACAGATTTAGACCTGGATATAAATGATATTTTATTATTACCCTTGGGTTTCAGAAAATATTTATATTTTGGTGGACTGGCAGATTAAGCAGTAAGTGAATTAGTCCCTAAATCACTCTTCTTACTTTACTATTATTGTTATTCTTAACAGTGGCTCTCCCTTCTTTAACCCAGAAGGCATGTTAGGAACTTGTGAAGCACTTTTTGTATACCATCTCACTGTGTTTTCAAGGGAGACACTGTCAATGCCATTTCATGGAAAACCTTTAGCCCAGCTTTGTGGAGCTGAAGGCTGATATGATACTCTGAAGCCCTTTCAAGCCACCCACGGGCAGGCTGCTTTATTCCCCTTCCCTTGCCCCTTATATATTGTTCCATTAATGTTCCTTTTCCTCTGTTCCACTTGTTTTAGAATCTAGAACTTTCCTTCTGTTCAGCTCTACACTGCTACTTTTATGCCTTCTCTGATAAGGAGACAAGTATGTGTTTTTTGAGACGACCTGGGAAATCGAACTCAGCTAGTGGAAAGGGAGCAGGTTTACCGTATTTTTATTGCTGGAGATAACACGTAGTGGTGGATTGATTTCTCTCCTCACCTACCTGACTGGTTTGGGCTTTTTATTTGACGTTCCCACCTTTTTTCTTCACCGATTTATTCCTGTTTCGGACTTCATCTGGAAGTGTTTTTAGGCATCTTATTTGACGGAGATATAATATTCCAGATTTCTTCCATATTGTGGCTTTCCCTGACAGAGCTGAAAAGGTAAAATAATATTTACACTAAGATTTCTTATCTGATATAAATAATCTATGCAAAGGGTTTTAAATACAGCAAATATGATTGGATTAAATAGTATTTACTATTTATTATTGACTATCGTTAGATATAAACTGCAGTTTGATATAAATCTGGCTTCTGAGAGCTCACTTTTACTCTGATAGCTTAGGCATGCCTCAACTGCTGTTTTCATGAGGCTGCTTCATCATTTTGAGGACATTACTCAGGCCTAGAGTCATCAGACAAATCTTGGAGATGTGTATCATCTCCTTTTTTACGTTTTGTTTCCTCCCCCCACCCCGTGCTTTCATCACAGCTGTGTCATTTTCAGTTAAATACGAGCACGGAGACTCTGTCCTGTTCCATGTTAGCACCACAGTTTAAACACTTAGATACTGACAGAGCCTTTGAATGTTGCTGGGATGTTGCTGACAAATGTCATTGTGATTCGGCCTTACTCTTTAATGGTCCTAGTATGGCACATTATATGAATTGTCCTGCTGGGTAACATGGCGGGGCAACACCATCTCCTCCCCAGCCCTTGTGGGACCTGGATTCATCCCACTCCTAAAGTCAAATGGGTGACACCACCAATGGAGCGACTACATAGTTATTAAGTGTGTTACTTCAGTAGTGTTTTCTCAATGTAATTTAATTGGGCATGACAGGGAGAGTTCTTTCCCCTCTGAGCCACAACTGAAATCCTGACCATGATGCATTCGCTTTTGGACAGCAATTGATGTCCATCTTTAGTGATGTTCTGGGTTGATGCTTATCCTGAGCAACACAGAGTGGAAGGCTGAGAGTTCAGAATGGACAGGCCTTTGGCATGACCCAAGGACTTAGCCCAGGCAAGTCACTTACCCCTCTTAAAACATCACTAGAAAAAACAGATTTGTGGGATGTATCTCCCATGGAGAGATTCAACTACCCAAAGAGAGAAGGAGAAAAATTAGCTTGCGTGGGATTCAGCTATGAATACTTGAGGTGTCTACTTTTTTTCTTTTTAAAGTAGGCTCTATGACCCATGTGGGGCTTGAACTCACAAACCTAAGATTGAGACTCTCATGCTCTACCACTGAGCCAGTCAGGCACCCTCAACTTGCTTACTTTGCAGAGCTCTCTCTTTTGTGTCTGCATTCCTGTTTCTGCCATAGGCCAGGAATATGAGCTCTTAGGGGGCTCGAAATTCTCCGCTGCTCGTGATACACTAGGCATGCATGTGCTAAGCACTTTACCTACCTTACTTCGTTGTTTGGTTACAACCACATGAAGTAAGTGTTGGGGTCTCTGTTTCATAGACTATGAAACAGAAGCTTATTAAAGTAGCAGGACTCAGAGTGAGGTCCACAAACTGTTCATGCTCCTCAGTGAAGTTAGAACAGAAGTTAGGAGCTGGCATTTAAACATGTTTGTAGCCATTTGACATTGTTAAGGTATTGTGTTTTGCAAAAGTATTCGTCCACAGTTGATTGGAAATGACAGGGAAGGCAGGAGGAAAGGAAGGAGAGGAGAGGAAAAAAGAAGAGAGGAAAAGAAAGGGAGAAAAATGAAAAATTGATTCTTTACCGTAAATAGCTTGAGAAATATGGGCTTGGGCATTTCGTGATTAGTCCAAAGTTGTGTATCAGGGACACGTCAGAACCAAGATGTACACCTTACCCTGGCTTCAGGGCCTGGCTCTTGAGCGGGATATTCCCAGTTCCCCATCTGATAACGGTGATGATGAGTGAAGAAAGAAAAAAACCGGCAACCTGATGACCATTTGTTGTTATTCTTAGGAACTCGGACTGCGGGGGGTTGGGGGGCGATGGATCTAAGATGAGACTCGCAAAAGGCAAGGCTCTGGCTCCTATACCATCACCACCGCCATCATCTTTTTGACCACAGTCAACATGGCTCATCTTAATCAAGAACTAAAAGCCAAGAATTGCTTCAGGGGCTTAACATGATCATCCTGTGATCCCCGGGTACGATCTGGCTCTGGGGCAGCAGAACCAGGATGTCCCGCAGATGTGCTTGACCCCAAAGGACTGGGCACTTGAGCGCTTTGGTGTCCTTTTCCCATTTGACAGATTCGCAAAGAGGTCTGTGGAGGGACTGGAGCTTACTTGTAATAAATGGGGACCCGGGGATCAGACTAACTGGGTTTGAATTTTATTCTTGAGCTGTGTAATCTCATATGTGTTTCTTATCCCCTCTGTGCTTCCATGATCATGTCTGCAAAATACGAAAAACCAGATCTGCCTTATAAGTTTATGGTAAAGAGTAAATGTTTAAAAACGCGTGTTAGCGACATGTTTGGCACATACTGTTCTATAAGTTGTAGCTACTGGGAATATTATTAAAATTATATACAGTACTTTTTAAGCTTACCACAAATGTAAAAAAAAATGTGGAGTATTACAAGTGGATTTTGCATCTCAGCCTACTAAATCTTGCTTTTCACAGTTATGATGTGTAGCTTTAAGGAGTTCTGTCTAATCTGCCTCCAAGAGTGAAATTGACCTAATACATCCTTCCTGTTTGCTAGCATGCCACAATCTTATTTCAGGGATCCTCATTTGATTAAATTGCTGCTCTTTTAAATATTAAAAGAAGCAGACTTCCAACAGCAAGAAACCCTTACTCTAGGAAAAGGAGTATGTACTTGTTCATTACTTACCAATTAATTACCAAGATATTAATGATTTCCATTCTAAGAATGTCCAGAACACAGCCTAATATATGGTAGGTACTCAATAAATGTCTGTTAATAAATATCTTAAAAAAAATAAATGCTTCTTATTGGAGATCTCAGTAACATCTCCTTATTCTCCTCTCAATTCTATGTAAGTCTGACTTAAAAAAAAATGTACCATTAAAATAATTCGACTGTTGCTGTTTTTCTACTAAAAAAGCTGCCCTGGAGCTGAATCAAGGATTCAGCCACACTCTGGGTTTATATGCATGAAACAGAAAAGAGCAGCCCGGGGCTACTGGCCTGAGCTTTCACTGCAGGCGTGTCTCCCAGTGCCCTGAGCTGAGTTGAGCCCCATCTCCGGCACCGCCTTCTGGGAGTGCTGAGCTGTGAGCTCCGAGTGGGGAGTGTCCAGCCACTGAGTCACTGTTACACTGCCGTGACTCAGATTCTCTTGGCACCAGACGGACTCATCAGATCCTGCCGCCTTATCACGACTCAGCCCCCTTGCAGCGGCCACTGTCCCACTGACCCCATCCGCCAGCGTTCTTCCAGCTGTGCTGTGCTAGCAGGTAAGGAGGACTGTGCTCCTGGAGCAGCAACCTTGAACCATGAAAATTCCCTGCCCTTGGCTGACAGCTTCCTGGGGAGACTCTGCAGGACTCGAGCTCTCCCGCCTTTTCTGCTGGGGCTCTTCATTTATGGACCCCTCCCCTATCTACACGGATTCGAAAGGCTTCCAGCAGTGCCTCTCCTCCTGCTTCACTGACCTTTTTTGGGGTAACAAACTAAAGGAAGTTGATGTTTGAGTAAACAAAATGTGTTATCCTTGTTGCCATAATCTGAATGTAGGACTCTAGCCTAATCTTTGACTCAGAGCCTTCTCATCTGTGAAATGAGCCAGTTTTTGGCTCGGAGACCCGATGCTCTGAAGATCTGAATCAGTGGCTCAGGGTGGGAATCTACATTCTTATAAACTCTAAACTCCCGATGTCATTTGGATGGATGGTCACGGGTTTGCCCATTATCACACTAGATAATTTCCAAGGGCCTCCTAGCTCTAAAATTCTACTCATCATGCTCTTTTCCCCCAAGTTGCTTTGAGCCAAAACAGGAATGTATTCATTGTATAGGTTTAGATGGACTACAAAAAGGTACAAAGATCCTTATAATTTTATTTTAGGAAATATAAGATGTTTCTTTAATTTTTTTTTAGCCAGGTTTACCTGGGCCAATGCAGAACTGTTTCATTTATATTCCCATTTGTAGGGAGGAAATTCAATCTTGAAAAATTTCAAACCCGACAGAAGTCCCAAGCCAGAGCCTTGTTCTCTGTGGCCTTGCCTGACCCATTACAGCCAGGGTCCCCAGAGAGAACCCATAACTGGGTCAGCAGGACCCAAGCACTCTCTTGTCACTCACAGCCACAGCCAGCAAAATTCCACGGAGCAGCACTTCCTGCCTCCTGTGTGAGCTACCTACTGCAGCAGGAAATACAGTTTGTCAAATTATGTTTTCTGGCACAGCCCTCTGCTGAAATAGCTACATTATCTATGACATTAGTGACAAGGCCAAAGGTGAGAAAATACACATGAATTTATGCCCTCAAAAATTTAGAAAAAGGCAGGGAGGCCAGATGTTTCCTTTCTAAGTGACAAAGAGCCTGGGAACAAAAGGCAGGAGGAACAATTCTGAAAGATCCCCTTGGCCTTCTTTCTCAGTACCTAAGGACACTACTATTCTTTTTTTTTTTAAAGATTTTTTATTTACTTGACAGAGAGAGATCACAGTAGACAGAGAGGCAGGCAGAGAGAGAGAAGCAGGCTCCCTGCTGAGCAGAGAGCCCAATGCGGGACTCGATCCCAGGACCCTGAGATCATGACCTGAGCCCAAGGCAGCAGCTCAACCCACTGAGCCACCCAGGTGCCCCGAGGACACTACTATTCTTAAGGAGAACATTCCCGGAATCCTAGAACAGGGCCTGACACATAATAGATAATAAATATTCAACAAATTTCAAAATCAGAGAGTTCTGATAGTCTAAAGAGCTTTGTCTGCTGAGGAAAATAGCACTAAATTATAAGCTCAGAAAGGCAGATGTTGGATCTTAATTCATTTTGTGAGGCTTGGCAGAATTACCAGTAAATATTTGTTGAAATGAATTGGCCAAGAGCTCTTCTAGTTAGGGGCAAACTGTGAGGCAACATAGCAGCAACCGTAAAGGTTAAAAGAGTCTTTCTCTCCATATTACGAATCCAGCATTTCTTTTTTTTAAAGATTTTATTTATTTATTTATTTGACAGAGAGAGATCACAAGGAGGCAGAGAGGCAGGCAGAGAGAGAGGGGGAAGCAGGCTCCCCACTAAGCAGAGAGCCCAACGCGGGGCTCGATCCCATGACCCGAGCCAAAGGCAGAGGCTTAACCCACTGAGCCATCCAGGTGCCCCCACAAATCCAGCATTTCTTAAACAATCATTTACTGATTCACTGATGACATGTGAGCAAACATAAGGACATCTTTAACTGTAAGCGATAATACTTACTCCAGTAAGGGAAACAACATTATTAAGGCAGTGAGTGGGTTTATGGACATTAATTTGATAGGGCTAAACACTGACGATTTAGCATAGTGAAAGACTGAATTTTCCTAAATATCTAACAATGGGGAACTTGTTAAGTAAACTGTGATGTTTTCTTTTCATACAATTATGTTTCACTTAAAATCATGCTTTCGAAACCACTTATTGTCATGGGGAAATTAATGTATGTTAAATCAAAAAAATATGGTAGCAGAGACTGATGATTTCCCACCCATACCATTTCCCTGTGTCCTAGCAATACAATGTCATTGAGCTTTCTGTCCTCCTCTGCATTGCTGTATGCTTTGGGGGAGGTAGGTACCAGCCCTGCTCAGGGGGTAGCCATCAATTCCCCTTGGTAGCGGCTAGTTGAGGCACAGTTAGGTGTGCTGTTCATTTTGGGCCAGTGAGGTGGTTCGGGGGTAGGGAGCCTTCTGGAAAGGCTTTCCTCCATCTTGCAAAGAGATACCAGAAGCCAAGATCCTACGATGACATGTTAGTAAGTCTGCAAATGAGGAGAGCACTATGGTAGCCGCCGCCTTGCAGCCTGGTCTGGGGCTGAGCAGACATGCCAGGAGAATGCAGAAAGATAGGAAAGCTCTCGAGGTGGCTAGTTCTGCTGATCTGCTGATCAGTCAACCTTGGAGTCATTAGCTGTAGGTCAGTAGCCAAAAGTCAGCTCTGTGATCAATTTTCTATATGGCCAATTTGCTGAATTTACTCATTTATTTGAGCTCTTTAGATTTAGTTGTTGACTGATTTTCATTCCATTTCCATAATAGCTGTTTAGGAATATTAAGTTTGTCCTGTTTCCAGTTCCTTGTTGCTGTATCTTGAGATGAGCTACTGATGCATTGTATTGCTTAAGAAGTCACTTTATCTCTGGATTTATGTGAGCCAATTATTTCTTATTCTTCAAAACAAATGAATATTGAGCCCAGATTTTTTCTGAGATAACTAAAAACATTCTAATACATGTAGGTTGAGAAAGAGACAGAGTGAGGAGGGGAAGGAATTATCTCTCACTTATTTCTGGGTTGTAAGAATGGGATATGGCTGACTTGTGCATTTATTATATTCATCTTTGTACTTTTCTACTTTTCCAAATTTTTAATAATGAACATGTATTGCTGTCTCGAATAAAGTGGAAAGTTATCTTAAGACATCTATGTAAGTGCTATAAATGGTATAATTGCTAGTCTCAGAGGGTTTTAAGATCACTGAGAATTGGGAAGAAGAGAGTCCATGGCTCTCGACTTGGTGGAGGAGAACGGGAGGAACACTTTCACGGTATTAATTGTCTCTTCTCTGCCTGATACTTTATAAATATGTAATCATTTTTCATCATTGCAGTGGTCTTGAAAGTATATACTGTCTCTGTTTTATAGAGGTAGGAACTGAAGATGTAAAGCTCACACAATTAACAAATATAGGAACCTTGATTTTAATGTAGATCTGACATTAAATCCCATGGGTCACACCCTCAGAGATGACCTTTCTGGAGTGAGAAGTCACAGAATGTTAGACCTGAGGAAACCATTCAGACACAGAATCGTTGTGATGGCAAGTGATTGAAAACTAACACAAAGTACAGGCAAGCATGGAATTAATTGATTGCCTTATGAAGTGAAGAAGGAACAGAGTGGACCAGCATCAGGCTTGGCTGGATCCAGAAAAGTGTCAGCCTATACAAAAGGTGTTAAAGCATTCCGTCTTTGAAAGGAGAGAGTGTCCCAAGACTGCAAAGAGGGGAGCATAGGAAATCTGTAATACCTCATGATACCTCAGCAAGCCGCCTGTAGTCTAAGAAAGAAGTCACTGAAAGAAGCAACTTCCTGAGGTCAAAGTGGAGATATGGTAAAGTCAGTCCAAAAACCCATCCAAACACTTGTGAAAAAGATCTGATTCGTTTTGTTTTTTTCTTGTTTACATTATCATTGTTTGCTTATTACTTTTGTCCTTAGAAAAATCATATTGCTTAAGAAATCTGGACACAGCTACTCCTTCTTTGTGCCCACAGACAGAGGAACCTAGCTCCCGCTTCCTGTCATCTAGCAGTAAAGAACACTGAGTACAGGGTGACTTTTCAATGTAAAGCTTTAATTAGCATTAGCCGCAGCCTGTTTTCCAACTCAGTGCAGAATATTTATGTTTTAGAAACTTCTGATTATACAATTACTGCAAGAAAGGAGAATACCCATTTTCCTTTTCCTCACTTAGTCCCAAGATCTGGAGTGGGTTAATTTTTCTACAAAGGGTCAAGTAGGAAATATTTCCGGCTTTGCAAACCATATGGTCTCTGTAGCCAGTCCTTGGAGTCCCTGTGATTGAAGTGCAAAGGCAGTAGTGGACAATATGTAAGCAGATGAGCATGGCCATGTTCCAATACAATTTTATTTTTAAAAACAGGAAGAAGGCCAGATTTACTTTGCAGGTCTTGGTTTGCCAATCCCTGTCATGGATCACTGATTTCCCCCCTCCCCGCCCCCCCATGAAAGAGCAAGAGAGTTTCACATTTTATATAGGTGTATTCTATGTTAATTATTTTGATGATGCCTAAAGCAATCAATATGAAACGGGAATTATTGTTACCCATTTTGTGCTTCTGTTCATTCCAGAAAAGGAATAAACTTACCAAGGCAGGGAGCTTAAAAATTTTAAGTTAATAAGACTATTTCAATAGAAAAATGACATTTTAAAACCTTGGATTTCAAATGTAAATTTGATTAAGAAAAAAGCAATGCTATCTGAACAGTGAGAAGGTGGAAAGATCATAAATTTGAGAATCCAATAAATTATATTTTCCTACAGGATATAGACAAATGAAATGATAGAGCAGCTGCTATTTTATTTTATTTTTTTAAAGATTTTATTTATTTATTTGACAGACAGAGATCACAAGTAGGCAGAGAGGCAGGCAGAGAGAGAGGGGGAAGCAGGCTTCCTGCTGAGCAGAGAGCCTGATGTGGGGCTCCATCCCAGGACCCCGAGACCATGACCCGGGACCATGACCCGAGCCGAAAGCAGAGGCCTTAACCCACTGAGCCACCCAGGCACCCCAGCAGCTGCTATTTTAAATCTCTAGGAATTCCTGCTCAATGACGATGTGGCATTCAAAACTTGTTGACAGATTGTACTTGACTAGTTTTTTGGGGAGGGAAGGAGCATAAATAATACTTTATTTCTATAGATTAATAATACCTGGGCTATAAAATCTTAACCTTTATTAAGATACAGCTTTAAATGTACACACCATCTTATCTAAACTCAACTGTTATCACTCAAAATATCATCCAAGAAAATAGAAGCTTAACTCACATGTATGGACACAGATACCTTGGACACCTTGGAACCTAGACAGGTTGTGCATTATTATCCTTCCCTTCAGACATAAAACAGCATTGAGATCAAAGAGGTTACCCGATTCTTCCTAAGTCACATATCTAGTGACCAGCAGAGCTAGAACCAGAATCTAGATTTTTGGACTCCATGACTCCATGTTCGTACTCTCGTCCTGTACAGTATCTACCAAACCACCTTATAAACATGTAGACTTTTCCAATTCTCAAGCCTTAAAACATTGTGCATAAAACAATGTATTGATTTTTACAACAGGTTTAAAGATTTATCAAGAAGAAACTATTTCACGTTTTCATTTGCAACCTAAAACTATTATTTGAAAATAACAATGAAAAAATTATGAGTTTTGGGCACAGATCACTAAAATCTGTAGAACAAAGGGGTAAAATATATATATATATATATATATATATATGTATATGTATATATATGTGTATTATGGATTTTCAGGCTGTGCTCTGGATCCCTAGAAGCTCAGGTGAACCTCAGAAGTCAGGCACATGAATATGCTTAAGCCTTCCATGATGGATGTTATGTCTTTGGCCCAATAATGAACATTTAGACTATCCCAGAAGGCTACATTTTTAATATTTTATTTTGTTATATTAGTGTTCTCTGTAGAATTCTATTTGAAAACAAAATTATTTGCTCAATAATTTACTAGGTCAGATTATTTTTCTAGCTTTCATATTTTGCAACACTCTGATTTAAGAATGAAATCTATATCTGAATGTAAAAATCTGCAAGGGATAACATTGTTTTAATAGAAAAATAGCTTTGACTATTTCCATTCATTGATGATTTTAATAACATCTGTCCTGCATCTGACCTACAGTAATAGTTTTCAAGCTCTTCCATAGTTTTAGAGTAACTTAAACTCTTGTGTTTGTTTAGTAAACTTTGGTTGAATGAATGAATGGGTGAGTGACTAGTACAGATTCAAGGTCCCAGAAGGGAGATTACAAAGATCCCAGAGCTAACGGTCACACTTCCAGATCTGGCTCTGGAATCCAGGCTTCCATTCCCACTGCCCAGGGTTCTTTCCTTTCAAGAATTTTTTTTATTATGGTAAATATGCACAACATAAAATTAAGTGTACTTTCCAGTGGCATTAAATATATACACATTTCTGTAACCACCTCCATCTATCACCAGAACTTTGGCTTCCTCACAAACTGAAACTTTGTACCCATCAAATTGTTTTTGTTTTTTTTTAATTTTATTTATTTGACAGAGAGAGATCACAAGTAGGCAGAGAAGCAGGCAGAGAGAGAGAGGAGGAAGCAGGTTCCCTGCCTAGCAGAGAGCCCGATGCGGGACTCGATCCCAGGACCTTGAGATCATGACCTGAGCTGAAGGCAGAGGCTTTAACCCACTGAGCCACCCAGGCGCCCCTGTACCCATCAAATTGTAACTGTGCATACCTCCTTTCCCAGCACCAGGGAAGAACCATGCTACTTTCTGTCCCTGTGAATTTAACTACTGTAGGTGTCTCATACAATTGATGATAGTTAAGTAATACAGTAATAAAAAAGTAATAAAAAAGTAAAAAAAGTAAAAAAGTAATACAGTGTTTGTCCTTTTGTGACTGGTTTATTTCATTCAGCATATTGTCTTCAAGGTTGAGCCACGATATAGTCTGTGGCAGAATTTTATTCCTTTTCAGGACTGAATAATATTCCAACACATGCCATTGTATGTACATATCACTCTTTTTGTGTCTCCATTTTGCCATTTCCAGAATATCATAAAATTGGAATTATGTAGCCTATAGCTTTTCCAACTAGCTTATTTCACTTAGCAGTATTCATTTAAGTTTCCTCTACGTCTTTTCATGGCTTGACAATTCATTCTTTTTATGTGGAAATATGTTTTCAACTCTTTGGTACCAAAGAGTGTGATTCCTGGATTGTACGGTAAGAATATATTTAGTTTTTAAGAAACTTCCAAACTGTCTTCCAAACCAGCGGTACTATTTTGCATGCTACCAGCAAAGAATGACAATTGTGTTCTACAGCCTTACCAACATTTGGTAGTAGCAGGGTTCTGGATTTTGGCCATTCTAATAAGTATGTATTGGTATCTAATTTTATTTTATAATTTATAATTTATTTGTTTTTGTTTAGTGATTCATCACTTACACACAGCACCCAGTGCTCATCACAACAAGTGTTCTCTTTAATACCCATCACCCATCTAGCCCACCCCCACCCCCACCTCCTTCCATCAACCATTTGTTCTCTATCCTTAAAAGTCTCTTATGGTTTTCTGCCCTCTCTTTTTCCCCCTTCTCCTATGTTCATATGTTTTGTTTCTTAAATTCCACATATGAGTGAAATCATGTGGTGTTTGTCTTTCCCTGATTGACCTAGTTCCCTTAGGGTAATACACTCTAGCTCCATCCACATTGTTGCAAATGGCAAGGTTTATTCTTTTTGATGGCTGAGTACTATTTCATTGTATATATTGGTACCGCATTATTTTAATTTGTGATTCCCTAGCGATATATATGTAGAGCACCTTTTCATATGCTTACATGCCTTCTGCATATCTGTGGTGAGGCATCTCTTCAAGTTTTTTACCCACTTTTTAACTGGATTGGTTTGCTTTCTTAATGTTGATTATTAATAGCTCTTTGTATATTTTGGATACTAGTCCTTTATCAGGTAGATCTTATGAAATATTTTCTTTCAGTCTTTTTATTATCTTGACAGTGCTTTTCACAGAGCATTCTCAAGATAATTTGTTTCTGAAAACTGCCTTTTTGTACCACTGCATTTTGGTCTGGATCAAAATTGGCATTATTGCCAAAACTGCTCTGTGTCCTAAAATTCCCTCCCCAGAGACCGTGTTCTTCTTAAACAGACTGAAATACATCATGCTTAATAATCAATTTTGAATATCAGCAATCTCAGGCCAACCTCTATTCAGTCACAGAAGTTTCTGTTATATCTAAGCCTGTGACATGGTCTGTCCACACACCCTATATTTGCCTAAAATGATTGCATAGGTCCCACAGGACAAAGATCTGTTTTTAAAAGAAAAATTCCTTATTAAAAAATATGGTGCTGTGTGATACTTAATAGTAGTTACAGGGTAGATATACCATGGATGTGTGTACATGTTAAATGTCTGTTATGCATTTGGCAAAACCCATAGGATGTACAACTCTAAGAGTAAACCCTAATGTAAACTATTGACCTTAGTTAATAATAAATGTATCAACATTGGCTCGTCATTTGCAATAAATGTAACACAGCAATTTAAGATGTTAATAATAAGGGAAACTGTGTGGGGGTGTGTGTGTGTTGGAGTGGAGTGACAGATACAGGGGTATATGGGAACTCTGTACTTTATGCTGGATTTTCTGTAAATCTAAATCTGATCTAAAAATAAAGCATCTGTATTTAGACAATACACTGCTTCAAATTTACAAAGTGATTTTATTTACATTTCAGGTAAGTTGAAATGTTTAAAGAACATTCTTTAAAAGATAAAAACAACAAAGGTTAAAAACATCAATTCCTTAAAATAGAAAACTAAGATACTTATTTGAATAATTTATTGTGGTATCAAACACACACCCTTGACAGTCTGCCTTCCCTCAGCTCTCTAACACCCAGTTCTTTACTAAAGTGACTCAAGAACATAGAATGAGAAATGTCATCTCCCCACTGGAAACCGAAATGGATTCTTACATTTCTGAAATTGTGAAGGGCAGAATTTTAGAGGGTTCCTGGAAGAGTTCCACCCATGGGTACGCATGGCTGGGATAATCTTTTCCTTTTGAATGTGGAAAGAAGCTTTGCATATGGTGGGTAGATAGTTGCTTCCTTGATTAAATGATGCCATGTGGCAAATGCTGATGGAATAGTCACTCCCTTGATTGTATTACATTTTATAAGGCACTCTTGCAGCAGACTGGAAGGAGACTGGAAGTCAGAGAAATGTGCTTCCACTGGCTTGGAAAAAATGCTGATAGCCAGACTGTGAACTGCCTTTAGGGGTTATGTCACAAGAGACTGCAAAGGGTTTATGAACTGAGAACAGTTCCCAGCAAGAAAACAGGGACCTTAGTTATATGGCTACAAGGAACAGAATGCTGCCAAAAACTTGAATAAGCTTGGGGGAGGACCCAGAGCCTCATATGAGAATTGCAGTCCTGGCCAACATCGTAATTGTGGCTTTGTGAGACCTCAGTAGAGGATCCCACTAAGCTATGCCTGGGATCCTGACCCATGGAAACTGTGAGATAATAGGCATGTGTTATTTTAAGCCCTTAAGTTTGCAGTAATTTGTTGTGTAGTATCAGACAACTAATACAGAGTTTGCACACGGGAGAGTCAGGTTATAAGAAAGACCATCTGGTTTGGTTCACCTCTCCAATGGGAAGCCTGTGGACCCCATGGTCAGAAGGCTTGTCTAAAGGAGTCCCCTCACTGGTCTATCTCACCATTTGGCCAGAGGAATAGATCCAATTCCATTGGTCACCTTGACCCCATTGCTTCCTGCCTTGATCGAGAACAATCAGCATGCCAGACCAGTTTCCTCTGTGTGCTTGGAGGGAAACCACCTGCAGCACAGGCTTACCACCCATCCATAGAACCCAAGTCTCAGTGACTCCCATTTGTCAACTCTCAGACCATTTCCTCCTGGGAAATCGCAAAAGCACATTTCTCTGACTTCCAATCTCCCTCTGATCGGCTGCAAGAATTATGTAAGTACTCACATCGGCTGCAGGAATTATACGAGAGACTCACACAGGCTAACAATACTAACTAAGTGGGACAATAGCACCAAATCCCTAACCACGTAAGTATGGTCATTCAGTCAAAAGGACAGCACCAAGCTGACTGGTCCGAACAAATGAACCTGTCGAAACAAGGACCACAAGAGAGTTTAGAAGAAATTTCCTCACTCATATTCACAACAAAAGCCAGGTTTTTACCAAAAAGAAACATTCTGAAAACAATACTTCTTTGAAAAAAATTTAAACCATAACTGACCGAAGTCTGAATGACAGTGAAGAATATAACAGACAATTCTAAAAACCATGTGATGTTGACAGAGCACACACATTAAGAAGGAGAGAGATCACGAGAAAAGATGAGCATCTTGGAGAACAGATCTGGAAGTCTAAAAATAATCAGTTCTAAATGCAAGAAAAGGAAGCAAAGGAAAATGAATAATTGATGAACTGATAGAAAATAATTCTTCAGAACTGGAGAAAGGACTGTGTATGAAGATTGAACATGTTCACCGACCAAAAAAGGAATTGTTTTTCAAAAGCCCACTTCTGATATCAACAACTATGAAGGATGTGAGGTTTTACCAGAGCTACAAGTTAACAAGGAAAAGGATTATAATTCAGAATCTTAGATAGTGAGAGATTCAGAATGTAATAGTAGACCAACCAGGGACACTTTTTAGGTAATTACTTGTGAAAGTAAAATAAAAATTAAATAAAAATAAATTAAATAATTACATAAATAATTAAATAAAAACTGAATCGCAGGAAAATCCCAAGAAAGACAAAGATACGATGTACAAGAGAGGGCAGCGATAGTACAAATTCAATAAAACTCAAAGTTAAATGTAAAAACATTTTGATAACTGAAGTATGATGCAGTCAAAAGTGATCTTGACAAAGAAGTCATATTCTAAGAAAATGATTTTTAAAGCATCTGGAAAACTAGGCAGATTATTCAGTAAAGCTGGGAAAGGAAAGTGTAAGGGAGGGAGGAACAACTGAAAGCTTACAAAATGTTCCCGTTGAGGTCTCTCAGCAGGAGAGAACGTAATTCTCTGATTTGTTGTTAAGATTCTGATAGAGAGGGGCGCCTGGATGGCTCAGTGGGTTAAGCCTCTGCCTTCGGCTCAGGTCATGATCCCAGGGTCCTGGGATCGAGCTCCACATCGGGCTTTCTGTTCAGCGGGAAGCCCGCTTCCCCCTATTTCTCTCTGCCTGCATCTCTGCCTACCTGTGATCTCTTTCTGTGTAAAATAAGTAAATAAAATCTTAAAAAAAAAAAGATTCTGATAGAGAATGAGGGCCCACATTTCTCTGTTAGATTATAATAATAACTACCAGTAGAATTAAAATAATATGTAGAACTGCCTAGCCAATAAAGAGAAAAAAGAACATATGAAAACTGGCATAATAAAGTATAAATCAAGAGAGGAGGAAGCAACATGAGGGGAGGGATAATTTCTGCACTGCTCCCTCACTTTGACCTGCCTTCAACCGTGCCCTTCCTAGCTTCCTCTCTAGAAGGGTTGTCTGCGCCAAACGTACTTGTGGGCAGAAGGAAGCACTGGGTGTTAAGAGAGATGCATTTTTGGTTGATTTCATCTCATCCATGTTATCTTTTTCCTGCATCTGGTAGGGAAACTGACTTCAGGCCCGAGGAGACCCTGCCCACCCTCTCTCTCTCTGCACGCTCATTATTGCTTCGGAAGGTCAGAAAGCAGGTGGGAATCCCACCATTCAGATTTGGGAGCGAGGGGAAGTGGGAGCCACGCTTGTACCCCCTGTCTAAACCACATTCTGGATACCAGCTTTTCCAGAGCTCTGTACTTAGGTGTTTGTGTAGCAAATAGTAGAGGAAACACAGTTTTCCAGCTGCCTGCTGGGGAAATCCCACAGCAAGGGAAATGACTGGCTGGATCAGATGATACATTTGGGGAGGTTTTTTGTTTGTTTGTTTTTTTATCATAACAACATAATGTCAAACGGTTAAAACTTCAAACATACCTTAACAAGAATGGCCCCCGTTGCAGAAACAACAGATACAGGTAAGGGACGCTCAGATACTGGTGGGTATATGAAGTACTTTTGAGGGGAGGAAGAGCAATTGAAACTGTAAAATTTTAAAGTGTATAAACTTTGACCCAGAGATTCATCTTATGTAATTGACCTTTCCAGGAATATTTGGTCATGGGCGTGCAAAAAATTCAAACATGTTCAAGGCAGCATTTCCTGCAATAGGGAAACCACTGAGGGAAACCCTAAGACTTCATCAAAAGGAGACAGATTAAATACATTGTGGTGTACTCAGTCAATGGCTGCAGCCAGTAAAAAAAAATGAGGTTGCCAGGCGCCTGGGTGGCTCAGTTGGTTAAGCCTCTGCCTTCTGCTCAGGTCATGATCTCAGGGTCCTGGGATTGAGCCCTGCATCAGGCCCGCTGCTTGGCCAGGATTCTGCTTCTCCCTCTCCCTCTGGTCCCCCACCCCTCAAATAAATAAAAAAGCTTAAAAAAAAAAAAAAAAGAATGGTGTTGATCTATACATATTAGTTTTTAAAGTTATATAAAATTCATTGTGGAACATGATCTTATGATCATATGGACCTGTGCATACATGTGTGCAGGCATGTGTGTGTCTATTCTCAGAAAGAGGCCTGGTGGCAAATTCTCTCTTTGGTCTTTGGGGAGAGTAGAACTATAAAATGATATTCACGTTTTTCTTTTTGCCTTTCTGTATTGTTTTAATTTTTCACAATGAGAATGCTAACTCTTTAACTATTAAAAAACTTAAAGATAGTCTATTTAGTGGAAACATAGGATTGTTTTGGAGGAAAAGATTTTTTTCTCCCCCTATTTTATTCAAGAAATGCTCACTGGGTAATTATTTGGTTTCCTATGACACTTTGCTCATTTAGTCTTTGCCGAGGCTTAGAAGTATTTTTCTAGTTGATTTGCACGGAATACTCCTTTTTTTTTTTTTTTTTTTAAACCAGTCTTATGGAATCCAGGAATAAGCCCATGGGCTCATTCTGGTTGTTTAGTAATGTTTAAATTTCCCATGTGACAGACTTATTATAATCTGATAATCAATATAACCATATATATATACATATATGCAAAACTATATGTTATCATTTGATAACATAACCATATGTAAGTTTTAAAAATGAGAATATATCACTTCCAAGGGGTTCAAAAAGCTTTATGGTCATAATTGCAGAAGATTTTAAGAGAGTACTAAAAACTAAGTAGAGACAGAGGCTCCAACCATTTTATGAGCGGAAAGTGAGGTAGTGTGAGCTGCGCATATGCTGGCAAAATGGAAGAGTCCGGAAGAGCCATAAAAGCTTTCCACTCATTTCCAAACATTCATCCAGAAGTCCTTTCCCTCCTCTTGAAACCATCCTGGTCAAAGTTCTTGATGGTTGTTGTTTTTGATCTGCCAGTAAGTATCACCTCACACACATCAAAGTCATAACTATCCATATTATAATGAACGTTTAGACTTGTCAGCAAGATTGTCTTATGTCTATATTTGCATTATTTTTAAACATACAGCAATGCTTCAGAAGCACAGAGGTTTTTGTCCTAGATCAAAAAATAGACTGCTTCTATTTAGAATATTCCTTGTTCTCTTTAAAAAAAAAAAGTAGAAATCCAGGTTGTCACAATTTCTTTTTTAAATGAGGGTTGAGAAAATTCTGTCTTTCAAGTTCTCCAGAATTTCAATAACTTTATTTTTTTTAAAAGATCTTATTTATTTATTTGACAGAGAGAGAGATCACAAGTAGGCAGAGAGGCAGGCAGAGAGAGGAAGAAGCAGGCTCCCTGCTGAGCAGAGAGCCCCGTGCGGGGCTTGATCCCAGGACCCTGAGATCATGACCTGAGCCGAACCAAGGCAGAGGCTTTAACCCACTGAGCCACCCAGGCGCCCCTCAATAACTGTTTAAATGTGTAGCAACTCCCGCCGGTTCGAGTTCCCTCAGTGCGCGGGCATTTGCAACACTTCCTTTTTCCGATCTGCCTTTGAATCATCTGCAGACTAAACGCGGTTAGTAATCCTGTCTGCCAAAGGGCAGACTTCGTCTCGACCCTCCCAACAGTCCCTCCCACCCAAGGCCACTGACTCAGGCTTCCCTTGTTTTTTTTTTTTTCTCACCAGGCACTTTGTCTCTATATATGGTAATAGCGCTCACACGACCAGCCGCTTGCCTTGCTAGGAAAGCTGGCCAGTGAAATCACATGGAGAAAACTCGACACTACCGTGGGCCAGGGTGGTTTGTCTTCTCTAACTGTGAGTCAGTTGAGAAAGCAGTCGCGTCCTCGCGGAGCTGCTGATCCCCAGCTCCCCCCGCAGCCGCGCGTCGCCCAGGCAGCTCCGGCGCGCTCCCGCGAGGCCGCGCTCCCGGACAGGGCGCGCGAACGGCGGGCGGCAGGAGGCGCGGCAGAGGTGCCCGCGCGCAGGCCGGCCGCACGCCGGGAAGGGTAGCGCGCGCTCCCAAACGCCGCCGCGGGCGCGCGCTTTCTGTCACTCCTTTTAAGCTACAGAGGGAGAGAGCTCAAAGACCAAGTTCAAGCAGGGAGAGAGAAAGCGTCTGGAAGTCCCGCCGTGGGGAGGCAGCCCTCGAAATAAGCTGTATTTTTTTTTTTTTTTTTCTAATAGAGTTGGCCAGGCAAAAGCTCAGGTTATTCACAACGACCAGAGAGTTTAGGAAATGTGGAGAAATAAGAAGTCTTGAACATGAGCTTATTAGCTTTAAATAGCTGTCTCTTCTTTGATTTTTTGGAGGGGAAAAACAAAAACAGAAACAAACCTATCTTCAAGCTGGCTATCTAAAAATATTAGACTTCACCAAGGGCATTACAAGCAGTTTTCACCCGAATTTCATACTAAATAAAATATTTATTTTACTTTCTAGATACAATTAGAAAACATGAGGATACTGACTGTCGCTAAGAATATTTAAAAATCCATAGATATCTCACAGGCTTCTCTGCAATGGAAAGTTAGGATTCACTGTAGTGTGTTGCACAAAATAGACACAAAAAATGTTGACCAAAACCATTTTTACAAAGGATGCTAACTAAAGCCACTTTTACAAGCAATTTCGTATTACAGTTTGAAGTCCACTGTCAGCTTCTTTCTATTAAGTGATTAAGTATAGCTGTATCCAGAAGCAGAAGGATAAACTGAATGTCCCCTTAAAGTAACTTTTGGTAGTTTCTCAGCCCTGGGCTGTTGGGGCACATCTCTTCGGTGATGATGGTGTATGGCTTTTGAGAATAATCTCATTGCTATTCTTCCTGATCACAACTTACCCCTATAAATTCCTACTGTGGCCTTTCTACCTGAACTCCCCCAACCCTGCTCTGCAAAAAGGAATGAATGAATAAATGAATGATGCATTATAATCAGGATGGTCTCACTTCATAATGTCATTACCCTTTCATTCTTTGTTCCTCCACCATTTCCTACCCCGGTAAAACAAAACAAAGTCAATTAAACAAAAAACTCCAAAAAACAAATACAAAACACCCCCCAAAAGCAAAGTATGCATACTCAGGTCTGAATAGACTCTTTTTTGAATTCTTCTTTTCAGTGGAACATAGATAGATATTAGGTATAAAAGTTGTGTTTTCTTAGATGAGCTTAGAGGGCAAACAGAAATGTGAGCCATAGTTCTTCCTTTTTCCACACGGCGGCATTCATTTTTTTTAATGGAATGGAGAGAATGTAGTTATTGTCTGCCATCTAGTGTACTAAATTGGAATTGTGTCTTACCCCTAAGAGCCAGTAACTAAAATTCATAAAAAGTGTACTGATTCAAACAAAGATGAATGTATTCTACAAACAATTGTGCTTTCAAGCTTCAGAGATCCTCTTTTTAGAAAATACCAATGACAAAGACACAGTACTGAACATTTATTGAAAAACTGGAGAGCGGGAGCTGATGTGAGAGCAAGGTAGAAAGAATCAAGGAACACCACTTACAGAACCATGTAATGAATAGCTGTTCTTATTGAGGAAATACTGTTGTAATTGATGAGTTGACTGCATTCAGAATGCTCTGTGGAACAATGATGTGAAATGATCCCCCAATAAAGTAAGGCAGACCAAATAATGTCAGTGTATACTGTCTTTCAAAACCCAGTCTTAAACACTTGCATGAACTTTTTAACCCATCTCTAGCCCCTGTATCCAGTCATTCAGTCTTTCCAGTTTTTTCCTTCATAATGTTTCCATTCTCTCTCCATTTTTTTCTATTACCACTATTAAGAGTGGGTAATAGACTCTTTTCCATATTACTTTCCATTTTCTTAGCTCTGAGCAGTGTACATACTAATTACCTTACAATCTCCTTATGCACTGGGTGACTGTTGCTTGAAAAACCCCTGGACCCCTATTTTCCCTTCTTCATCCATACCTCCTCCGCCTGGTTTCATTGTAGCTTTAATCAGGTCTCATCCTCGTCACACAGTTTCATTTCCCTACTCTTTTTTTCTATTATGTTCAATTAGCCAACATGTAATACATCATTAGTTTCTGATGTAGTGTTCAACAATTCATTAGTTGCACGTAACACCCAATGCTCATCACCACATGTGCCCTCCTTAATACCCATCACCCAGTCACCCCATCCTCCCACCCCCTGGAACCTTCAGTTTGATTCCCAGAGTCCATGTCTCTCATGGTTTGTCTCCCTCTCTGATTTCTTCCCATTCAGTTTCCCCCTTCCTTCGCCTGTGGTCCTCCGTGCTACTCCTCATATTCCACGTATGAGTGAAACCATATGGTAATTGTCTTTCTCTGCTTGACTTATTTCACTTAGCATTCCCACTCTTCTTGAACATTTTGCCAATCACTTCATGGTCCCTTAAACGGCCCAGCTCATTGCTCCCTTCAAGTCTTCGCTGGAGCAGTTCCTTCCTTCCTCTGCCCAGCCAACTTTGCTTCGTCTTTCAGGATCCAGCCCAGCTGTGGTCCCTCTCGGGATATACCCCACCTTTTGCAGGCTCGATTCTGTAACTGAGCGTTTGTGGAAATACCATCCAATGGTTTACCATTATTTCACAGGTTTTAATCCCAATTCCTCCAAAATCTATTGTGAAATACTCTAGGCCAGATATTATTTCTTAACCCCTTTGAAACCCCACTCAGGGTCTACACTTCTGGGAACACGGGGAGCTGCTGGAAACTTGTGGGTTGGTTTTCTTTATCCTCAGCACAATTGTGCACGGAAGAATGGCGCTGATACTGTTAAATCCATTTCATGAACGAGAATGGAAAGGCCCAGAGCCCTTGCAAGACTTGCTCTTGTCAATGATAGTGCCAGGACAGGGGCTCTCGGGGGCTCCCCTTGTCGAGAACTTCTCTTGGCGCACGTTGCTGCCATTGGACTGGTGGTGATAGATGACGCAATGTACTAAGACCTACTTTATTTTCAGCTACATACATATGTTTTTATAGGTAACTGACAGGAGCTTATATTGTAGGAAGCGGCCAGGCAAAAGATTATAATCAGGGCGTTAAGCTGCATCTCCCTCTTGGCAATTTCGGTTCTTTCTTGGTGGTTATGCCACATTTTCAGCCCACACCCATTTGTCCTGTTTGAAAACCACAAACTGGTCCCCTGGGTAGATATGACATTCTTCAGCACGGCCCTCGGACTAAATAATTTGTTGGGACTTTTAAACAACTGTGAGTCTGTCTCCTGACCTTTCCCTCCTGCTGGAAGGAATCCTGGCTGGCGCACCAGGCTTGCGCTGCTGGTGAGGAGTTCAGAACAGCCAGGCAGTCTTCGCTAGAGCTGTTCAAGGATCTGGGAGGATTTCTAGGTAGTTCCAACTCTGGCCACAGGATGGATTCATTTTCCATCCTGTGTGCACCTTGGGTACTCACCAGCGTAGCAGCGGAGTGACTTCTGCTTCCATTCCCAGACCTAGAGAGAGGGGTCCCTCCACGGATACCTTGGTTCTCTTCAGCCTGGTTAGCTTTTGGGAGGACTCAGGAGCAAAACGAAAATGTCATATCTACACGCAGCTAGGCAGTTCCGAGGGATGACACTGCTGAAACCTGTACTGCTAACTATCTGGAAAATAGATACTAACAAGACTGTTAAACGATTCCACTAGTTGAAAATACCTGTGTGTATTCATTGAACCAAAAGCGATAGAAAAAGGCTTAGACCGTTTAAAGAAAATCTAAATGCATTGTTGTAACTAGCAAGTTTTGTAACTGCATGTCTGGGGAAATGATCAGAACAAATTTAAAAGTGTCGCGAAATGCACTGTTATTGCCTTTATTTTATGATAATACTGTTAACCCATAAAGAAGATTGTTTTCCAACTGAGCTATAAAAGACTTTCATGATAGTAGTACAGGAAATTTTAACCTAAAAATTAGATCAAGAAGTTTCAATTTTACAAAATGCATCAGTCCTAGAGACCTACTGTTGAGCGTAAAGCTTGTAGTTAATACTGCACTATATACTTTGAAAAATTCTGCTGAGAAGGTAGATTTTATGTTAAGTATTCTTATCACACACGTAGATAGAGAGGGCAGGGTGAAACCTCGGAAGGTGATTGATATGTTTACTACATATATTGTAGTGATGGTATCAGGGGTGTATGCTTATCTCCAGACTCGTCAAGTTAGATATATTAAATATGCACAGCTTTTTGTAAGTCAGTCATACCAATAAAGGTTTTTTTTAAAAAAAAAAAAAACTAGATCCAAGTAGGAAATTGCCATATAAAGTGTTAGATGCAGAATACTCGTGAAAACCAGAATTACTACCATTAAGAACTACCTGAAGAATAATGACATCCCTTTTAAAGAACAAAATATAAGAACAGACTTCACAGCCATCAGTCCTCCCAGGAGACCTGAGAAAAGGTGGAACCAGCTATTCTGATCCCTTTTTTGCAGGCTTAGAGAGTTAAATGGCCTCCAGGCTCCATAGGCCTCCTATTGTAATGGTGGTACCTCAGGGCCGTGGCCTAAAGCTGGGCTTCTGAACTTCACATCCATTAACTACCCATCCACCCACGTGTTCAGATACAAACTCCATCATAATATAATATTGACCGTTCAGCCCCTGGAATGTGTTCGCAAAGAAAATTATTTTCCAGTCTTGTGAAAATTTGAATGTTTCCTGAGCAAATTTCTAAGGTGGCGCTTTGTTTGACAGAGATCACAAGTAGGCAGAGAGGCGGGCAGAGAGGCGGGCAGAGGGGCTCCCCTCTGAGCAGAGAGCCCGATACGGGGCTCGATCTCAGGACCCTGAGATCATGACCTGAGCAGAAGGCAGAGACTTAGCTCACTGAGCCACCCAGGCGCCCCTAAGGTGGCACTTTGGGGAAAAAATCCCTACAAAATGTCCTGTATGATCAGTTTCACTGTGTCAGTCACCTAGATGTTATGAATTTTCCTATCACTTCACACAAAACTTTGTTAATGAAGAGGACAGAGGACTGAAATCAGGCCCATGATTTCTGACCCTTTTATTGGCCAATGACATCTGCAAAGCTACTTGCTATCATCAGTAACTAGGATCAGAACCCCCGCTGCCCAGAATATCTCATCAGTTAACTCTGGACACACGCCTCCCAAAGCAATATAACCCAAGATGTGAGGTTGGACACACTGGGGGCTGTTGCTTACCTTTGATTCTTCTCGAATTTATCAGGAACTCTATTCCTTAAGTCCCAGATGTAAACCACATCATTTCCATTTACTGGGGCAGATTTGCACTGGTAGATGGTGCGGACATCCCATGATATATTGGAACATCAGATTTCCTGCTGACAAAATCCTGGATTGGTTTGTAGGAGCAAGTCAAGTTAGTAGAAAATACTATATCGACTTTTCATGTACTATGGCTCTAGTTTCTGATTTCTTGAGTGCCTAGGGAAGGTTATTGCCATTGGAAATGAAAGCTTGATTGATTAGAACAGAGATGTGCCTTTTAAAAGATTGAATTGCTGGCCTTAAAGGATCAAATTCAACTCTCAAGAGGGAAGCCGCCCTTATAATTCTTTTTTCTCCCTAGGCAGTTGTGATTCTTCTTTTTTTTTTTTTTTTCCTGCCATGCCTTGAAACAGTGAATTGTGGAAGATCATACTATGTGAATAGTCTTGTGTAAATTGTCCCTCAGGTCTAGGTCTGGAGATTATAATCTACTAATAGAAACCTGAAAAAATTCACAAAATACAGTCAAAGAAGGGAATGTTTTCTCATTTCGAACAAGGTCTGGAGGAGGGTGCTCTCAGTGGGAATGGACATTCCACGATAAAAGTTAAAAATTGTAGAGTACTTAATAATGGTTTCACAGATTGTCCTGGTAAGCCCCTGGACACACTGTACCTCTGTCTAGCTATAACTGTGATTTCAGTCTGACTGAACTCAGTTTCCTCGTGTGTGATCGGACGCCACAAATGGTGGGCAGTCTCTACCCTTCTCTTGAAATAAACATTAGGCTGCTGGTCCGGGCCGTTTCTATCTGGATGTTGGTGATATCTGTGTTCAGGTCTCTTCTAAGGCAAGCTCTGAATGGCTTCAGTGTGAAATCCTATCTTTTAATGGCACACAGAACAAACCGGTTGCTCAGAGATGTTCTAGGCAGGGAATTACGTTGATGCCCAACCTGCTATAACTTGGCATTTGCATAATAAGGTCAACAATTTGGATTTTTCCTTTTGTAATTTAGTTAATTCATATGGTTTTTGGTTAGAATCTACATGTGTACATAGTTTGGGAAGTGTAGTGGAGTACATGGTGAATAGTTACTTTTCTTGCTTTCATCCTCCACTGATCCAATTTCCCTCTCTGGTGATGTCTGTTCTTACCCATTTCTTTGTTCTTTCAAGGAGAGTATGTACCTACATTCCTCCACACATACACAGACTGTATGTTATATGTGCATGTGCTTTTTCATCATGAATTATTGTGTATTCTATACCTTATTTTTAAACCTAACAGTATGATTTTGAAGATGCGTCCATCTTCTTTGACTGCCGTATAATATTCCATTTTGTGGCTCTGGTGTAACATAATTTATTCAATTAGTTGCTGTTAATACACTTGTAGATGGTCGCTAGCCTTTTGCTGTTATGAGCAACTCTGCAGTTGACATCTTTGTACATCCATCGTTCACACAAATATGAATATATTTGGAGGGTAAATTTCTTGAAGTGGATGTGACAGGTCTTGTTTTTGCCATAATTAATGATACGCTTTGGTTTTTATTGATGTTTTTATTTTTATCTTTCACTATGTGGTCTGTGTTTTGTGTTTCTTTCTGCAGATAATATGAAAGATTTAAATTCTTTCTCTACTGGTTTGGTTTTATAAGAATGTAGTGTAATTTAATTATGACCACTACTTGTTTGAATAACATTCTTTGACCTCTTACTGTATTAATGGTGAAATCAGCAATTTCCATTTCTTCTCCCCAGTATTCCTTCTAGTAGCCGATTCTGACTTTTATATATTTTTTAAAGGTTTTATTTATTTATTTATTTATTTATTTATTTATTTGACAGAGAGAGAGAGAGAGAGACAGAGATCACAAGTAGGCAGAGAGGCAGGCAGAGAGAGAGAGGAGGAAGCAGGCTCCCTGCTGAGCTAAGAGCCCGATGCGGGGCCCGATCCCAGGACCCTGAGATCATGACCTGAGCTGAAGGCAGAGGCTTTAACCCACTAAGCCACCCAGGCACCCTATATTTTTCTTAATGTTTCTATTTGTATATTTAAAAAATTTGTATTAAATGGTTTATCAGCTTTGATGCCTGGGTGTGAGAGATAAGGAACTCTCTACACCTACACTGCTTTCCTCTTTTATCCTCGTTTTCCTCTGAATTATATTATTGATATAATGATTCCATTGTTAGGAAATCTTTTTTTATCTTGGATATCCAGGACTTCACTAGGATATGTCTCAGTGCTGACAGTCTGATGTGAGCTTTTCCCCCTTGAATAAGAAGTGCCATTTAGAATTTAGACTCCAGTCTCATTAAATCTGGAGCTCATGAAGGTGTCTTCTTGATCGATCATTCATCACCAGTCCCTTCCAGCTCTTCTTTATTGCCATTTTACTTTCTCATGCTTGTCGTCCACCTTCCTTACGTGCTCTCAGCAGTGTCTATGCTCCTTCGTGCTAGTTCCAAAGTTACCTTCATATTTCCTTGAGGGTTTGTTTCACCTATTATTTCCCTTTGGCTTCCCAGGGCCCTCGTAACCTAACACGAAACTTTTATATAATCAATCAATCAATCAATAGCTTCATTTCCCTTTGTGAATTCATGGCGATATACATACTTGATGCCAATTCTGCCTGGTCTGTAATTCACATTTCTGGTGATGCTTTTTAATTTGTCACCACTACCCCCCAAGCCCCCACACTCTGTTTTGTTTCATCTTTTCTCTTGTAGTGTCTTTGTATACTCCATCCCGTGGTGATCCCATCTGGCTGTCACTCATCCACACCAGGATGGGCATTCTAGACCAGGAAATGCTAGTGGTGCCTGTGAGGCAGGGACAGGGCTCTGCAAGTCATTGGGAAGTTCCTCCCAGCAGAGTCATGTACAACAGTGAGCTCTTCAGACTTCTTCTTCATGCCCAACAGAGATCGGCAGCACTGTCTGCCATGCACAGTCTCTCGCCTCCACCTTGCTTCATGGATGGATGAGATAACCATGATTCATGACTCAGCTCTGCTTCTCATATTTCTGCAGGAAAGACGAAAGGGGAAGCTACATCTGTAACCTGCTTATACTTAATACTGGTTATATAATATGCTTATACTTATACTTAATACTGCTTAACCTTAAATACTGGAAGTCAACTGGTACTTTTTTTTTTAACTGATGAATTAAATGATGATAAATTGATGAATCTGTGATTCATTAGTCTTACACAATTCACAGCACTCACCATAGCACAAACCCTCCCCAATGTCCATCCCTCAGCCACCCATCCTTCCTGCCCCTCCCCTCCAGCAACCCTCAGTTTGTTTCCTGAGATTAAGAGTCTCTTATGGTTTGTCTCCCTCTTTGGTTTCGTCTTATTTCATTTTCCCTCAATTGAGGTTTAATAACAAATAAAAGAACAATGGTCCTGAGGCAAAATGAGCCACCTCCGCCATTTGCTGGCTATGCAACTTGGGGGTAAGTCTTCCAACCTCTCTGAGCCTGTATTTTATTATCTCTTAAACAGAGATGAAAATAAAGCTTGTGTAGCTTAACTCATGGGGTTGATGTGGAGAATCATGGCAGAAAGGATCTAAAAGTACTTCAAATGAATTCACTATGTAAATGTAGGTGATGCCAAGATGAATAATGATTATTCTGAAAAAAGGAAAATCATCTATTCTTAACATCCATCTTAGGGCTGACTTAAAACTCTGCAGGCCTCAGAATGAGGGAGGTTCAAGATAGTATTTCACTCACTCCGGGACATCCTTTTATTTCCAAGGGTACATTTCAAATTTTAAAAGGATGTGCCCTTCCTAGGAGTCATCTTAATTTTAAAGGGCCCCAAATAAATCCCTCATAATTTTTATTATCCACTTTTATCACCCTTCTTCCTTTGTTACTACAGTTTTAAAGTGAGTTGTCCATTATTTGTAGGAACATTTTAAGGCCCCAGAATAAATGACCTTAGAACTTATCAACAATATCTCCAAGAGTCAGCTTGGGAGAATACTCTAAAAATCTCATAAAGAATATTATGTCCTTGCTCTGGAATGGTGTTCTCAAAAAGCCCCATTAACAAGAATTTGAGTCTCATTCAAGTTTACTGAGTATTTGACACCAAAATAACCAAAAATGAGTTTCTTATAGTTCCAGAAGTCTCATACTAGAAAATTTGATTCTCCTATTTCAGAAGAGCAAAAAATATTGGCCAAAAATATTGGTGGTTTTAAAAGTTGTCATTCATATCACATGCTTTCTCAGTCCAGCTATTTCAAATATAGATGAAGCAACTTTGTCCCTTACAATTTACTGGGTGTCCCACTAGATTGATAAGGACTAGCAAAGTGATTCTCTATTTCATTCACTTTATTTAACTTTATAAAGGGTATACATTTCAATAATTCATCTTCAATATTCTGCAAATATCGAAGAATGCCAGTTCTGTTTCTAGAGCTGTTATGGGTGAACGGGGATAGAGAGATGAAATCAACAACAGAATTTAACATTTACTTTGAATTTAGAATGTGCCAGCCATTGCATTAAGCATGAATTATCACAAAAATTTTCAAGATATTCTCATGTATTAACTTTTGTTGTTGTAATACACAACTTCAATATTTTTGTGGATTATAGCAACAAATATGGATTTCAGGCTCATATTACGTTGGGGCTGTGGTCATGTGCTGAGTTCTACATGTGTTCTTATTCTGAAAACCCGGTCAAAGATGCTTTCTGAGACAATAAAAAGGCTGGTGGAAACTTGCAATGCTTCTGAAATCATCTTTTCACTCATGACAGCCATATTCATCGCATAGCCACACCCAAAGCCAAGGATACTTCAGTTACCATAGAAGGCTGGCAATGGCAGTGAGAAGTCAAATAGTCATGAACAAAAAATGCAGTCTGCCCCAATTTGCTTTTCTGCCCACAAGATGCTCTCACCTCTTCCCAAGATACTTAAAACTACCAAGCACAGGGCTCAGAAGTCCAGAATCTGGTGATTACATGTCATGTGATATATATTCTCCTTGCTGTTCTTCTTGATTTAGAGACCCATGAACTAAAGTGAAAAGTTGTCTGTCTTCTTTATCCCCCCAAATCAATATAATACAATAGTGGAGGAGGGACACCTTATTAAAAGATTGCAAGAATGGGAGGTACATACAAGTCACTGGTTAACAGCAATTCTGATGTTCCAGGGAATAAAAGTTGCAAGCTCATCCACCCTGATGGTTACACTCAAATAAGGAAATCTCTTAGGAAAAATATTAAAAGATTAGCCTAAGTCTCTGGAATTCAAAACTCTTTTTTATACAACAGTGATTCAAGCCATGTTACAAGCCCATCACAGCAACTCTTAGAATTCCAAGTGAGGTGTTCTCATCCTTGACTCCTCATCCTTTTTCTACTCTCATTTCTTCTGAACTGGCTCAGATATTCCTGGAAGAAGAACTTCCTGTAAATTGCATTCAAGCTTATCTCCAGAGAGTCATGGAGCTTAGACCTATTATAGGCTGCAGCTCTCAAACACTCCCGAAATGAATATATTTATATATAGATTAAATCGAATTAAAATAAAATCAAGAGGAAAGAGTCTCCTAAAACACAACTGACAGTTGGCATGGCATGGCATGGCAAAAAAAAAAAAAAAAGGGGGATGCCTGGGTGGCTCAGTTGGTTAAGCGGCTGCCTTCGGCTCAGGTCAGGATCCCAGCGTCCTGGGATCGAGTCCCACATCGAGCGCCTTGCTCGGCAGGGAGCCTGCTTCTCCCTCTGCCTCTGCCTGCCACTCTGTCTGCCTGTGCTCGCTCGCTCTCTCTTGACAAATAAATAAATAAATAAATAAAAAATTAAAAAAAATAGTCATTTTCAATTATGCATCTCTTTGAACATCATAAACACACCTTGGTGTTGGTAAGTGTTTTAAGCATTTGTGTTAACTTTTAAGGACATTTGTTTATTTAGTGCATCTTACAAACTACAAATCTCAACTGGTATATTTTGAAATGATCATGTAAATTTTTGGCTTATATATCATGAAAATAATCATAACTTAATTTTTTTTTCCTGATATTCACTGTAAAACATTCAGGGGTCCTACCATTTCTGTTCAGGAAATCTTGTAGTTTATTGCTATTTAACAGTATTAAGTGAACTTTTGTATATTTCATTTTAACTTTATTTGTGAATAGTGATTGTGGCATGTTTGGGTGTTATTTTAATATTTCATGATACAGAAATTTTAATTTTTAAAAAAATTTTCTGGAAGAAACAGATTCATGTGTAATGGTGAATATTAGACCACTACTGCTTTTCACATTTGTAAATTGGTTTTATGTTAAACCCTGTAGCCTAACAAACTGCTGTTATTTCTAACTGACAGACATGTATTAATATTGTACTTTGAAGGTTATAAATATTATGTGGAAATTCCTCCATTTTGTTTTGAAATTTGTAACAAGATCTTCGTGTTGTTAAAATAAAAAACACAGATGGGATGCACCAAAGGGATGGGAGCACCAAAGGGAGATGGGATGAGATGGGAGCACCAAAGGGAGAGGTGACTTGGTTTTACGGAACTGGCTCTGTACCGCCTTATGGAGGTGGTCAGTCAGGGTTGGAAGAAAGAAGGAACCACCACCAACCTATTGCTGGTAAGTTAGAGTCAGAGAGAATCTGAGGCTAGACATGTACCCTGAAGTCCTGCTAGAGAAAGCGAGCAGGAACCACTGGTATTTATCCGTACCCTGGGACGTATCATGGGGCAAGCAGATATTTTTTCCTGGAGAATTTCTTCAGCCATTTAACTAGGTCAACTAGGTTTACTAGTCAACTAGGTTGACTACCAGGATGGACCCTCTCCAACTCCTTGTAGCTTTAATGACATAGAAAGTTTATCTCTGACTGAAGTCATAGTCTGAGTATCTGGTGAATGGCCTTCCAGGCAGCACTGTGGCAGCCCCGATCCTTCCATCTAGTGACTCCGCCATCTTTGGAGTCTCAGAGTTCTTCACCAGAGTTTTCCGGAGGTGACGACGATTGCATTTGCCCGCATTACATTGGCTAGAACTCAATCACATGGCTCCATGCAACTGTATGAGAAACCGAGAACTGTAGTCTTCCTGGAATTTAAGAGGGAAGTGAACGGGCTTGAAAAATCCATTACCAAGCCTTGTGGAGGTGAAACCCCCAATAGGTAAAAGTCAGGTGATATCCACATACTGTGAAGAAGAATGCCGCTGTTAAGTCAAGGGGGTTCTCTGCTCTTTTGTTAGAAGAAATTCTGAGTCCTTGGCGTCTGGTACAGAGCTTTTCACAGTTCAGCTGTCACCTACTTCTCTGCTTTCATCTCTTGCTACTCACCGCTTAGCCCCCCATGCTGCCTACCCCATGCACTTAACACTCTGGCCAGATGAGACAATTGGCTATTCTTCGAATGTGTCACATATCTTCACACCTTTGGGCCATTGCATATGTTGTTTCCTGTTTGAAATACCAATTTACCCTCCACCACAAGAACCAGCTCAGACGTCTTTTTTCTGTGAGACTTTCCCTGCACTCCCTCCTGTGGACCAAATTAATTACCACCTTCATCACACTCCCACGACTTCCTATATGTTACTTTCTTGTACCCAGGAGTCCTCAAGGCTAACAGTGACAATCCTAGTTCACTGGATAAACTCTTAGAGAACATAAGTCGAGAATCAGCCAGAAATTTGGAGTACAATAGAAAGGCTGACTTTTATTTAAGAAAAGTTGTAAGCTGTTTAGAAATGTGTTCTAGATGCATTATTCATCTCTGGACAAATATAAAAACTATAAGCGTAAGTAATGCGTTTCTGAAGCCAAGATAATCATGAAGTTGTGTTCTGTGCATTGCTCACCACAGTGCTGGTTTAGGTGCATGGAAAAAATAAAACTGGGCTCAGTGAGAGTCTCTGATGAAATGCATTCTTCACAAATTTGCATGGAGGAAGCCTCAAGTTTTGGAGAAGTGCAGAAAAGAAATAAGCTTATGTAAACATTTCATTGCGTGATCCCTGCAAAAGGGTGTCCTTCCATGGGGGACTGTGCAAAGCTCTGGGCTGAGTCCTCCTGAGGCTTCCTCGGAGTCCTTTCCCAATAAATGGGCCTGAATTTCCACCTTACCAAAGTCAACACAGACAGCTACAGTTCAAAAGAAAAATTTCCATTACTGTAACAGGTTGTAATAAAAAGCAATGGCCTAGCCTCTTCCTCTTTATCCTGGCATATATGACTCTAGACTTAGTAAGTTTCAGGGTAAAATGAGTTCACCTTTTATTCAGATTTTTAAAAATTTCTGCACTCCTCATTTCATGTGGTTGTGTTTAAACAAGCTCACAATCTCTCTCCTTCTCTCTCCCCTGGCTCTGATTCCTCAATGCCTCAGGCCAGACCTTCAAAGACACACTTTCCTAGCAGTCAATGCCATGGTTATTGCTCCAGTTCTGTTAAAAATAGACCCTGTTTTGTGGCTTCAGTCTTTACAGAATAAGAAGTGAGGTCATTTTCTGCTTGGAGAGTTAGAGAGTGGATCCAGACTGTGAGTGATTGGCACCAGCACATTCAATTGCAGAAGGAACAGGTGTTAAAGGGGCTTCTCCCATCCTATTAAATATTCTTTTCATACATTGATTCATAGACATGTTTCCATTTTCATGACTGAAAAGACAACCCTGTGATTTGTCTGCTCCATCCATTTTTTTCCCCACCCCCTGGCAACAGTTTCTTTTCAGTATCTGCCTGGATTATCTATTGTCTTTGTAAATTTCTGCCCAAGGTGAGTGGTGGAGGGATGATCTTATGACATTAAGTAGCAAAAAGCAACAGGCATGTAGTTTATGAGGACCAGCAGGCACTGGGTAATGGGGTTCCTCCTCTTGCTTTTCACCTGCTTTCTGACAATAGCTTAAAGTCACTAAACCTTTAAGTCTCAGAAATGACTCCTCCACAAAACTGGGGGCAAGGCAGGGAGATGTATATAGAAAGAGAGAGAATTCTTAAATGAATGTACCAAACACTAAGAAATAAGAAAAGTAGCAATTAGATTTATTTCAAGTTTTTCTGGTGTCGTATAATATACACATAGGATGTGTGGAAACCACAAAACTTGTTGACACTTGAGCAGGATAGTTGTTTGCAAAACGCCCAGTACAAAAAGCAGGGCTGAGAAGACCACTTCAGCTTATAAGCCCAAGTAAGAGCAAATGAGGACAGGATGAAAAAAAGGTCGATTTTAGAGAGAACTGGGTCCTAATGCCAGCTTTAATATTGAACATATACCTGACTTTGAACAAATTATTGCATTTCTTGAGACTTCAGTTTCTTCATGTGCAAATTGAGGAAATGACATTAGATGACCCCCAAGGTCACTTCTGGTTCTAATGTTCTGTTCATGCCATATCTGTATATCGTCTGGAAAATCAATTCCATAGAGTTACTGTGCCCAGTTTACGTCACTAGAAAATGACCTCAACTGTGAAATGGATCTCTTGTTGGTTTGTCTTAATATTTTCAATGTAGAAAGAGTCTGTGTGCATGTGTACATGCCTCTGCCTGGTGTATGTGTTTGTGTCGGGTGTTATAGGCAGATTTGAAATCCTTAAAGTCACCAGGTAAAGCCGTGTATTAGGAGACTGAAAACCAGAGGGCCAGCCATAGGGAAACACAGTACGTTTCTCTCTTTTTTAAATAAAAAAAAATTTTTTTTTAATTTCTTCAAATCACCCCTTACCTTTTCTTGTTTCTCTTTCAGAATGTGAGGAGGACTCCTGCAGACCAGGGCCCTGCCGGATGAGAGGTCTCTAGGAGGTTCCATCACTGCCTATCAGGATTGCTCTCATCTTCTCAGGGAAGGTTAGGGATAGTTAACCGAAGAGCCGAGGTGAACCAGACTGGGGATGAGGCCCCCAGGGACCAGGGGCAACTAATGATGATACCAAAAGCACTTGGGAGCTGTGCTGAATTCTCAGTCCAGTGGACTTTGTGTAGATTCAGCAGTACCTTAAGCAAGATACTTTCATGCCTTCTCAGTCTAGGGTTGGAATTACTTTAAAAAAAAAAAAAGACTTTATTCATTTATTTGAGAAAGAAAGAGAAAGAGCACAAGCAGGGGGTTCAGCAGGGGGAGAGGGAGAAGCAGGCTTCCCTCTGAACAGGGAGCCTGACATGGGGCTCGATCCCAGGACCCTGGGATTATGACCTGAGCTGAAGGCAGATGCTTAACAACTGAGCCACCCAGGCACCCCAAGTTGGAAGTATTTTGGTGCTGTCCGGCTAAACGGCATAAAGCAAAATCAGTTTTTCTCTGAACATGTGTTTTTGCCAAGTTTAGTCATCCCCAATGTGCTGACTTGGACTTGTGCTGTAAACTACTCTGTATGCATGTTTCAAATAACAGACATTTTTCTCCTTTATTCTTACTTTTATTTATTTATTTATTTATTTTTAAGATTTTATTTATTTATTTGGGAGAGAGGCAGTGAGAGAGCATGAGCGAGGAGAAGGTCAGAGGGAGAAGCAGACTCCCCGTGGAGCTGGGAGCCCGATGCGGGACTCTATCCCGGGACTCCGGGATCGTGACCTGAGCCGAAGGCAGTCGTCCAACCAACTGAGCCACCCAGGCGTCCCTATTCCTACTTTTATAAAAAGACAGACAAGAGGGGCCGCCTGGGCGGCTCAGTTAATTTCAGCACCAGGCTCTGGTTTGGGCTCTGGTCATGAGGTCAAGCCCCATATTGGGCTCTGTGCTCAGGAGGGAATCTGCCTAAGATGTTCTCTTCCTCTCCCTCTGCTGCCTCCTCTCTCAAATAAATATATACATCTTAAAAAAAAAAGATCACCAATTTCAAAATAGGAATTAAAAAAAAAATGAAATTTCCTGGTACAGATTCCACTTAATGCCCCAAATTAGCTTATTTATACGACGGGACCAAGATAATTGGTCTACTGATCTTTAGCTGGTTTCTATGTGTGTGTCCAGCAGTACGCTATTAAAGAAGGCCAAGCAGATTCCGGCTTGCTGCTAAGCTGATGCTAGTGATGGAAATGAGGGCTGGCGGGTGAGCTGGGAGGGGCCTCATTAGGAGTCTACTTGCTGGAGGTACTGAGGGCTCCTGCATGGCAACCAGCCTATGGATAAAGACAGCAGGATCCAGACATAACCCGGTAAGAAAGCCTTATTACAAGTTGGACTGGGGGGGGAGGCTCTTGAATCTTGCACTCTGCCTTTTTCCTGGCAGCTTTCCAATAAAGTCCTATCCCAGGAAAATGTTTCCCTAAATAAGGACTGTTTTCCTAAAAACTCTCCTAAGACGCTGGGGGCAGCAGAAACAGGCCCCAAGGGCCTCAGTGTAATGAATTGATGAACAGCAGACATGAGAGCCTTCAGGGAGGGCAGCAAGTGTGCTCAGCAGATATGATGTGAGTGCCGGTGCAGACGGTCGGAGTGCTTCAGGGAGGTAGTTGGAACGTACTGATGAGGCTGTCTTGGACGAGTATTACTGTACTCAACGAAGGCTGGACACCACAAAAGGGAAATATTAGTGAACCCTGCAGACACATTCTGAAGACACCCAGAAATACTTGGGGCAAAGGGACACTAAATACAGGGGGGCAGGCAAGGCCAAGAAGCAGCAAAATATTAGTGGCAGAGGGTATACTTTTAGTGTGCCCTCCTAGAACTTACGATCTACTGGGGAAGACAAGACTCTCACTCCCGAAAAACTAAACAATGATAAGAATAGGAAGTGATCAAGCACTAATGCATTTTGAGATTACTTTTGGCCTAATCACAGCAGCCTTTGTGAAGGAGGTGGACAATGGCATGGCCTTAAAGACAGAGTGGGAATTGAGGGGGCAAAGAGTCTTCTAGAAGTGGTGAGACGGCTGTAGATTCAAGATTCAAGAGCCTCCCCCACCCCTGCCCCATCTAACTTGTAATAAGGCTTACTGAGCCTTGTAAAAACTTGTAAGGAAGATTTTACTTTCATCATTGTATAGAGGTGAAAAATGGAGGCTCAGCTAGATGAAGCGATGTCCTAAATTTGCAGTTAGCAGAGGGGAGAACTGAGTCAAGAGCAGATCACAGGTCCACCTGTTCCCCAAGGACCGTGAGAACAGGAATGTGGGCAGAACAGCAAGGAAGCCTTGAGAGCCAAGCCAAGCCAAGCCAGGATTTGTGTGTTGTTCTGTAAGGAAGGCGAAAGTCACTGGTGAGTATCGGGGAGAGGCAGAGGAGCCCACCATAATAGTCTTCATGGTTGGGCTGATTAGGAATTGAGATAGGAAGAGCCTGAAAATAAAGGCAGTCTATACGAGGCACACTGAGCGTACCTATATAAATAAGGTGCATTTAGTAATCTAGATCCGACGGAATTAAGAAGAATGGTAAGTTGAACAACACTCGAAAGGAAAGCCTTGGTGACTTGTTCTTCCTAAGGCCCCTAAAGCCTAAAGAGACTGGGAAAACTCTGAGGAAATGCTGCCTTCTATTTGGTGGCAAAGCTGGGCCAGACCATGAGTCCAGGCGAGGATCAGAGGCCAAGGATCCTCAGGTTCATGAAACATGAACTGAAATTCAAGCTCAGGACTTGGTTGCGAGAATGGGCCCAGAAGAAGGCATTGGGCGGGATCAGAAGGGCTAGTGGTAAGGAACTCCCTGGCCTCCAGTGTTCTTATCACATCCAATCAAGGGTGCAGGCAAAACAAGAGATTTCTGTAAACTGAAACCAGGGCCCCGCACAGTACAAGAGGCACAGAACTGAGATGAAATCAAGAATTTCATTTGTCCTTGCTCCAAGCAAGGAGACCAAGGGGAGGAATCAGCTACCAGCCTCTCAGAATGATAGTTTTAACTGAACTGTATTTTAGTATAGTCTCAATCTTTGAAAGTGGCTAGGTTCTCCTTTACATACATGATATTCCTCAGCTGGAAAAGTTAATAGGTTATAGTGCCCTGATTCCCATCCTGGGTTGTATGTGTGTGTGTGTGTGTGCGCGCGTGCGTGCGCGCACGCACGTGTGTAAAATTGTCTAATGTTAAAATGTATCATTAATTTATTTTCTAGTGTCTAGGTTAGAATATAACTATGTGATATATATCAAATGAGTTTCATGGCTACAGTCCAAATGTAACAAATGAATCATTTAAAACTATCCGCATATTGGTGATGCCAAATTTTTCATTTTCTTCCATTTTATAAATGCATCATATCTCAGCTCAAAATCAATCTATTAACCTTGAAAACATTTTGAGCTGGAATGGAGGTTAGCAGTGAACTCTGTGACCTTCCATGTGATATTAGTCATAGTTAGCAATTATTATTGGCTTTGAGTAATGAGGAGCCAGTTGAGACAGGAACAGTAACATGGTGGTTACCAATGAACTAGACTTCAGAGACCACAGGGAGAATGAAGAACATGCAAAATCAGGCTTTTGGAACCTTGAGCTTGTCTGCCCTGAAGCTTCTGCCTTAAAAAAAAAAAATTGAACATCTTGGCAGCTATTCTGATAAATTACACATAAAATACTCTAGTAAAATCTTTGTTACGAGATAAGGAATTCTGTTCAATGAATTTGAAAGGCAACCGAAGACTAAAAAAATGATGTGTCTGCCTTCTAAACCTCCAGTGGGATGAGTCTGATGGATTTCCCAGGTGCTAGGACTGTCGGCTCTGCCATGAGCCTGGAAGAACAATCCAGGTGGAAACTGAGCAGCATTATTTTGAAAATTAAAGTCCAAGTAAAATTAAAAGTAAATTAAAAGTTCAAGTAAAGATGTCTTAGGAACACATAAATATATCATCCTCTGGATGAATTTTATATTACATTATATTGATTTTAACACAATATAAAATATAATATAGATACTTATAGACTTATGACATGAAAGAACAGTTAATGATTTGCCCATATGGGACATATGAAAATACCTCCCTTAAATTCTTTTGCTATGTTTTACGGATTTTCTACTATCATACAACTAACAGTTTGGAAACTTGTTACCAGAAATGGAATGTTTTTCATCTCTGTTACTTGTTAGACATCAAATGGTGTCATCTCTACTGTAAAAGAGCCCAACTTCATGGAATTTGAAAGTAGTCTAGTTGTATTATTTTCTTAATTTAAAAATATTTTACATCTAAACAAACTCAGTTCATCTATAGTCTCATTCATATATATATATTATAAATATATAATATTTTATATATATATAAAATTTTATAACATTACTCACAGAAGAAAAGAAATACTAGTTTTAGCTCTAATGCCAAATATCGAGTGACTTCTACTTCCCAATTGAATTAAGGCTTTAAAAAGTTAGTTTCCTAGGGACGCCTGGGTGGCTCAGTGGGTTAAGCCGCTGCCTTCAGCTCGGCTCATGATCCCAGGATCCTGGGATCAAGTCCCGCATGGGCTCCCTGCTCGGCAGGGAGCCTGCTTCTCTCTCTGCCTCTGCCTGCCTCTCTGCCTGCTTGTATGCTCGCCCTCTCTCTCCTTCTCTGGCAAATAAATAAAATATTAAAAAAAAAAAGTTAGTTTCCTAAAATCTTTGCTTATGTTAACATAAAGGAGAAAAACATTAATTTACATTGATTAAAAAATTAATATAAAAAGATAGTCAAACCACATCTGTAAGCTGTGAAATCTAGGAATTGGAGACTAAAGATGAACCATCTCTGTGAGAACAATGGGTAATGGAATGTCACTCTTGGTAAATCTACTCAGTGACTCTTCCTGAGAAAGAAAGAAATTAACAACGGCCTGCTGACTTCAGAAATTCTTCAAAGCAATCTAGCATTATGAAAATATATTCAGTTGAGTTGGGAGAGATAGTCCAATTATACTGGAAACCAGAGATTTTGCAACCAATTGTTGGGGAGATTTTAATAAAAAATTTTTTTTTCCTTTTCTTGTCTTTTGGTTCTGCTCACTATTGCATCATATTTCCTGAAAATATTCTGAATACTTATAGCAAAAAGAATGAGTGAGCCCACCTGATATACTTTCAATATACCCACTGAGCACTTACTATGTCACTAGGTTCAGTGTCGGTGGCTCAGTTGTTCTTGCATTAAAAATCCCAAGTCAGTGGAACGCCTCAGAAAATGGCAGGAGCTCCCCTTTCTAGAAAAGATCCAAATAAAGATCTCTGGGGGCAATTACAGGAATGAGCAATGGATCTGACCTACTGAGGTCCCCAAATGTATTGGTTACTGTCTGTGAAAAGGATCCAGAGGCCAGGATAACTAAACTAATTTGCAAATAGCTTTGAGTCTTATTGTACAAGAGAACTGATTAATCCTGGGGTACCCTAGTAGGGAACTGGGACTGATATGGGTTTTATCCCCACAATTCTCAGACTACATTAGAGGGTTAAATCACAAACTTGTGTTGAGGTTAGTGCTTTTACCAGGAACATGTTTAGAAAGAAATACTAGAATTTACTTTTAGTCTTCCTTTGTGGCAAGGAACGACGTACATGTTTTGTTTAACCTCTTCAGATGTTTTGAGCTGTTTTGGTTTTAACTAGCATGTGTTTATTAATGGCAGTTCATCTCATAGATCTCTTAATGACTTGACTTAAGAACAAAATTAAACTTCCTGAATTTGATTTCTCTAAAACATATCCACCAAATGCAATTGCCCTTTCTGTCAAATAAGCCCTTACTGGTTTGTAAGTCTGAAGTGATTTTTTTCCCCCCTCTCTCATTATGGTTGTTCTAAGACTCTTGACATTCTCTAAATCATCTTTCGCTGAGTACAAGAGGTCCATGAGGAAGTCAAGATCGATGATAGACTTCATCTCTCTTGAATTTTAATGCAAATGTCTGTTCCCCTAATCAAACAAAGGTTAAAAAAGGAAATCAAATTAGCTTATTACAAAAGCCAGCATAACGGAACTGACAAGAAAAATGCTTTCTGTATGAAAAGACTTTAATCAATAGCTTAAATAAGAATGTCACTGGAAAGAAGGGTTCATATGTGGTCAGTTATAATCTGCAAATCAATACGCTCTTTTTAATAAATATTTGACCACAGTAGCTCAATAGGCATTGCCCATAAGAGCTTCTTTCTTTAAACCAAAATGAAACAAAATTGCAGCATAAATGTGTTCAGGGCATAACTGAAACTGTGAAGGGAATTGAAGGTTAGGGCTATTTCACCTTTAAATCATTGGATGTTAAATACTGGAGAGATTTTCTTTTAGTGCCTTGTCTCATATACAGGTCCCCTATGCAATCTGTCTGTTCAAAAGGAAAATGATGTCACAAAAGAGATTACTTATTAGAGCTAGATCTAGGTACAATTTTTCTATTCTAGATTTCATTTGACTACCTGGAAGCATTTGATCAAATATTCTACATGCACTAAAACCTTAGTTTTGGCAGGTTTTTAACTCAACTCTATAAAAATGCAGCCCCATGACCGGTAATTTTTTTTTTTATAAATAAATATACTTCCATTGTATTCCATCAAAACCATAATCAATTAATATCTGATCAGCACTTTCTGCATGCCTAGTACCATGTTGACAGGCTGTTTGTGTTGTTACCAACATGACTTGCAATCTTCTACTCCCTGGATGTGTGATCTTAGGCCTATCCCTTAATTTTCTATACTAGAAAGTGTTTTAATGCAGTGTCTGGCTCATTATAAATGGTAAATTGTAACTCTTACTATGAGTTATTATTCCTCAAATTGTGATGATGGGTATGTAGTGAAACACAATTTAACACACAGTTCTGGTTTGAACAGCTCAATAACATTCAGTAGAATTAAATAAACCCTTTGGAGATACTTAACCATAGTCTATAATTTTACCTTAGGTCTTTGATTTGCTTTCTTTCTCTCTTGACATCAAATGAGAGAGTGGCAACTTTTTTTTTAATTCTCTTTATCAGATAGTAATTCAGAAAGACCACATAGTGGCTTATTAGAGAAGTCCAAATCATCAAAATATGCAAAGGAAGTAGAACTGTTGCTAAGTTTAAAGTATAAAGTTACTCTAACCACTGAATATACAACTTTTGTTCTTTTATTCCCTTCTTTGAGATATAATTTTCTTATTCTTTCATAGGAATATCTTTCTTTTCTTTTTTTTTTAAAGATTTTATTTATTTATTTGACAGACAGAGATCACAAGCAGGCAGAGAGGCAGGCAGAGAGAGAGGAAGGGAAGCAGGCTCCCCGCCCAGCAGAGAGCCCAATGCGGGGCTCCATCCCAGTACCCTGGGATCATGACCTGAGCCAAAGGCAGAGGCTTTAACCCACTGAGACACCCAGGCACCCCAGGAATTTCTTTCTTAAAAAAGTTTTTACAAAACAAGTTCTCTAAAAAACCTTGGATGGCCTAACCTTGCTCAGCAAGATCAATGAAGATGCCAGATTTATTTCCTCCTCCACTTGAAAAAATATATACTGTTCTCACCTTTCTGAGATAATTTTGAGTGGTTTTGTGTAAAATAAGAGGTCTTTCTCTAAGTATCAATGAACCTGACAAGGAAAGCCTAGAGTAAATTTACACATTAAAAGCCCTCTCTACTTGGCAACGTGAGGAGGCCTCTTGCAGCTGCTGGTACTGCTCATTCATTCAATTATTCTTAGGTGACCATGTCAAGATTTCTAGACAATATCCTTGGGAGTTAAGTGCTTTGAATGTTTGAACTATCTTTGTAAATGGAAAAATAGTGTCCTTGAGTATTAAAGACAGTGCGCTAATGAATTATAATGTGTGTTAATTAAAATAAATGTTTTTTAATGCGACTCCTTCCTGATCTATTAGGGTACCTAATTTTGGGTCTTGCATACATTGACATTATGACTTTTTAAATGAAGAAAGGTGATGATGGTGACCAACATAGAGACAATAATTTGTAGTTTACAAAGTGCTCTGTTTAATCTTTTCCACATCTATTATTTAATTTATCTCTTCCAGCTATCCTGTGAGATAAACACTATTATTCACATTTTTTAGAGGAGGAAAATAGATCTTTGAGAGTTCAAGTTATGTCCCAAGTTATACAGCTAGAAAATTGTCAGAATGAGATTTTAATCTAGGTCCTTTAGCTCCAAATGTTTCCTTCTTTCCCATTATATAACATTGATGAGAATTTCCCAACGTTTCCTCCTTTGTATATGAGAAGGCTGAATGTAACAGAGGTCCAAGAGAGAAATGGTTAAGCAATTGGGTGTTTATGATTTTTCAAGTAATGATATTTTAAACTCTTTCATGTATGGTTTTGGAGTCAAATCCATGGTTCAAAGTATTGGCATTTGAGGCCCATAAAGTTGCTGATGTTCTATTTTGACTTTGAAACTGCAGGGATCAGGATTGTAAATAGAAAAGTTCAAGTTGCTCAGGAGTAAACTTCCTATAATAAAGTATTTTGTGAGTAATCATGATGCTCAGGACTTCAGCATTTCCAATTGTCTTGTAAATTTAAGATGCTCCCAAGTAATGAAGGATGACCTATTGAAGCTGGCAGATTAGATATCAAGTAATTAGATTTATTCAAGAGCTTATCTACTACTGAGCAAAAATTGCAAGCTTAGTCTCATCTGGGATAAATCCTGTTTGCTTCCTGGCGGCTAATTTGGATAAGACAAGGTCATTTCATTCAGTCTACCTTCTTTAAAACACATCTACCTTCCAGAAGGGCACTGCTTTCTTTAGCATGGGACACAACAAATGAATTATTATTATTATTTGGGGTTCTCATTATGAGATGCCAGAGAGAAGGCATTACTTATCCATAGATTTGGATAGAAATGAAGCTGTTCTGATGTCAAGGGTAGAATTATAGGGAGCTTCAAGTATCCTGGTGGGGGACATAATGCTGAGAGAGCAGAGAGAAAACAAATGATCTGACCTCTATCTGGCCTATGGGCTTCCAAATTATGTATGTGACTTGTGGAATTTGTTGAAGGCCTCCATCAATCAACAAATGGTAAATAACTGTTGATTCTCTTGTATGTGCCTAATATCATGTTCAAGAGGAGGGGAGATACACATGAGACAAAAACTCCTACCTTCTAGGAATGCATAATCTAATTGAGGACATTTCAAAATATTGGAGAGCAGTCAATGATATGTTCCAAATTAATGCTGTTTGAACCCTTGCTTTAGGAGCTCATGGGTCAGAAAGAGCAATTCCAGTGGGGGAGACTTGGGCAACCATTTATTGAACCAGGTTGTGTGGCATTGTGGATAAGAGGTAGAAAAAAAGGATAGTCCTGAAGAGGAAATCCACAATAGAAGAAAAATTATATGAGTTTGTTTAGGGGCACTGGAGAAATAAAAGTCTGGGATATTGAGATGAGACCCAGTGGTGAAGGGCCTGAAATGATAGCCCCCCAAAATCTGCTGTTCATGATGTAGACAATGAGGTGCCATTTTTGAGAGGCAGCCTTTTTTGAGGGGCAGATTCCCAGCTGGAGGAGATGTATCAGAATGGCTAAGCTGGTGGTATCTAGCATGGAAAGGTGGGTGCATAGGGCCAGCGACTCAAGGCAAGGAGATTTTCCAGAAGGTGCTGCAACTATTCAAGACCATCTTTGCATTTTTCACATTAATAAAGCTAGAACCTCAAGATGTATCCAAGGCATGTCAGCACAAATTATCATAAGGGCAAGTGACCAAAACATCAAGAAACTTGTAGAGAGAAATGATGGTTGAGTCCTGTGTGGGAAGAATGGCAGTTGCATGGCCCAGGGTGGGAGAGGGCACAGCTATGAATGGGAGAGGGGCTGGGAACAACTTCTGAATTATACCTCATTTTCTTCTCTGGAGAGATCACTGTCAACTCCTTCAAGAAAGTCAGTCCAAAGCTGCAAAGTTAGATTCACCAGGGTAGCTCAGGAGTCCAGCTGGGAGGGGAAGTCAGTAGATGGATACAGGAGATTGGCAGGCCTGGGAAATTCCCCATCTACCCCAAGGGCAAGGACATTATCACAGAAATAGAAGATGACACACTATAAATCAGGGCCTCACAGAGCAGAACCTTGGTTGAGTAGCCATGAGGTTTCTCCAAGGGAATGGTAGGATGTCAGAGGATAACAGGGGCTGTTTGAGCTGAAATGACAACTCTAAAGGCTCTTTCGGCTTTTAGACCTGAGCCTGTTCTCTGTGGGACAGGAACTAGATCCTAGGTTTTCTTCTCTAGGTAGACACTACTAGCTAAATCTGTTGGGTCCGTTATCAAAGAAATGAGACTGAGACAAAGTGAAAGTTATGCAAAGCCTTATTTTATGCCAAGCATTGGAAGTTCTGAGACAAAGTGAAAGTTATGTAAAGCTTTATTCTATGCCAAGCAATAGAAGTCAGACTGATGGGCCAGGGCCGCCTCCGAAGAGAACGACCCCCCATTGGTCTTACAGGTTAGTTTTATAGGGCACAACCGCAGACCTTTACATATGTGGCTTTGGCTGATTGGATGTTTCCACCTGTCTGGCCTTGTTTTAGGTGTGTGTTTTAGCAACAGTTACCTGGAACTGATATCAGTAACTGCTGAGGCATTTATTAAACAACAAAATGTCTACCTAGGCAACATGGAGTCACTATGGC